>JAXHKN010000177.1:0-46872 GCA_038407165.1 Ceratocystis variospora
GGGGTTGGTGTAGGTTGGGGGTGTGTGGCGGGGTAAGAAGATTGAAAAGAACAAGCAAGGAAGGACGCCTTGCCCTTCTTAGGGCCCTTGCCTAGTCCTTGGGATCCTTTGCTGGCTTGTGTATGTACAGCACGTGAAGAGATTCCTTTGGCTTCCATAGCCCACTCTAGATAGGTGTAAAAAGACTGGGCTGGACTTTTTGTGCTTTTTCTTTCATTCTAAATCGAATACTCGAAATACCGCTTCCGACATCATCCTAACTCCACCCCGGACGTCGAGGTCAGGTGAAGAAAAAAAAGAAGAAATAGAAGAGACCCACAAATACTTTGTCATAGACCGGCTATGGCGGAAAGCAAAAGGACTTGGGGCGGTAAGAAAAGAATAGCTATTAAGGTGTCTTCTCTGAGAACCCCGAGGATCCGATGCTCCGAGACTTCGGCGTCTAAACTAGGTGGTGTAGAAAAAGAAAAGGGAAGCCCGGGAATCAACGAATCGCGTCTTGAGTGTGACTGCCTGGTTTGGGCTAAATTGTCGCTGATATATCATGGCGCTCTGGAAGGATTGGCGTTACTGGTAACAGGCTGCAACTCATACGAATTGTTGGCGCTGGCAAATTTTCATTGGCATACGCCTATGCTGACTTGCACTTGCATATGGCAGTTTTTTTTATTATCAGCAGGGCGGCAGAGGCATTCTTTTCAACTTTGCGTCTGGCCTCTGACGCTGATGCCCGCTTAAACTGTACCCCGTGATGTGAAGTTTTCCTTTGAACCAACAGAGGGACGGGTGTTTCAGGGAAGCTTACTTGCAGGGCTGCTGGCGAAATACGTGTTCTTGTGTGAGGGGGGTGGAAGAGCTTTTTTCTTATCTTATCTGTTCCGGCTTCTTCCTTTCCTGTAGCCGTAGGAGCTGGCCTCCGTTCATCCGCTATCCGCTAGAGGAAAGAGTTGTAAATGGCTCAAATTACACTGACTTGATTTGAATATCAGGATGGAGAACTACATGGTCGGTGTTTTCGTAGGGCGTTTTTTGTAATAAAGAGCCAGAGACGAACATATATTTTTCTTACGTTGTAGACATCGATTGGCTGAAAAATATTTGCATGTTGGTTGTCCGTGCCTGGAGAAGAATGTAGCATGGTATCAAGCCCTCGGATTTGCGTGTTGCTAGTTTTGCTTGATGACATAATGCATCCTGTTTGCTTTTGTTCTTATCCACTGACTACGCGCAGAATCCTGGCTCCGAGCTCTGCCGAAAACACAGCAACAAGAGACGGTGAGCGTAGTAGTCCTCTTTGTTTTTTAGTGTGCGCACCAGGGGCAACCAGGAAAACAGAGGGAGGGCTCGAGGCAAACCACACAAAACAAATACCCATAATCAAAGCTGCTGACTCAAGTTAAGTGGAGCAACGGCCAGAACCCTGAAGGCTAGACGGGGAACCTAGGCAGGTATAGCCAACGTCGACGTTGGTGGCCATGCGCTGAGCTGGTTCCTGAATGTAGTCTGATGTACTAAGTAGAGGCTACATCTCATCTTACCCGTTTAACCGACAAATACCGTGCCTGCTAAAACTCAAGCGATCGGCGTTCAGCATTGATTCGGTCATCAAGCCATCCGATCCGAGTAATTTTCTCAAGCACCAAGTCCCAGAAATGAGTGACTGGTTGCTTTTTCCCGCCCCTTCAAACTAGAGTTTTCCGTTTGTCAGAGTGTCAAACAAACCCGCTTGGCTGAGCATCTGCAGGGATTGCGATCCTAGTTACTCTAGTTACTCCCCGCCTGTACCGTAGCAATACTTGCACTACCTTGTTTTGCTTGCCAGCCTGCTGCAAACTGGCCCTGTTTGTGGGTGTCTCGTGTGTACAGCCCAGTTAGGTTCCTTCTTTTTGGCGTTAACTTCTTTGAACCAAGGAAGCAAGGGAAGAAAAACCAATCCCTGGTGTCATGTACACGGGCGGCGTAGTAGAAGCAGAGCGAGTGAAAAAGAGCCAAAGTAGCAAGTGAGAGACAAAGATATCCAACATTGGCTGCCTGGAGTAGATGAATGAGTATCTTGGACGGCAGTGACTGTGACTGTGACTGTGACCGTGACCGTGACGTGACTGTGACTGTACCTGTAAGTTGCAATTGCTTTTTTTGTTATTTTTTTTTTCTACAGAAGAGGCTGTTGCCCATCCCGTGCCGTTTGCTCTTATCTTGGTGTATCTTCTTTTTACAGTATTTTATCGATCCTTCAACCGCTTTTTTCTCCCCTGCCGAGTTAAAATTCATTCCTTTTTACTCGCTGTTCTTCACTTGTCTTTTCATTTTTCATTTTTTTTCTTCATTCTTTTCTCTGACCTTCTTATAATTTCGTTACACTCAACATCTCAAACATCATCTTCAGTCCACTTCACTGTGACGACTGTTCTTTGCCTTCCGGAAATCCTGACTTTCTTTATTTCCAACTTCTACAGCAATTGCATTTCATTCCATTGAACCTCTGCGCGTTTGTTTGACGGCTTCGCCAGGCTGTCAAATGAACCTGCATCTTAGATTTCATCCTTCTTTACCTGTAAGTCGAGTCGGCACTTTCAACTCTCAATACCATTCTCCACGACCCTTGACGCCAATCACACATGTCTAGTATGGCATTGGACGCTGCTAATAGGTGTATCTTCTCTTTTCTGTAGTCCCTCTATCATCATCCTGCAGGCTGCTCCGTCTAAATGCCTACCATCTATTCTTCTCTCTACCAACAGTTTATCCGCCAAGGATTAACAAAATCTGTCACTCATGGCTATGCCCAGAGCGTAGTCGCCGCCACCCATCCCCACCTTCTTAACTCTCAAAACCGCCCATCATTCGCCAAGCGGAACAGCAATCGTGTTAGTCGACTCCATACCCTTCAACTCAAGAACGCTTTCCACACTGAACGCCAAACATCCGGCCTTACAGCCACACACGATCACCTCCATGACCGCGGCTTAGGCCACGGTGGGCTCGACGCCTACTTTGAAGCACTCAAACAGAAGCGTGAAGAAACTACCGAGTCTAGCGAGGAGGCTCTCGAAGAGTGGTCGCAGTTTGAATTCCAGAAGCAAATAGAGTGGAAACCCAGTCCTGCATCCATTCTTCTAGGCGAAGCCCGCCCCGTAATCGATGACGACTGTGCAATAATCGACGAAAATGGTGACGATGTCAACACTCCTCCGGGCCGCTATTCACCCGCCGATGAGGCTGCTTTGGCGCACATTGACGCCGCCCTTCATAGAGAGATTGACGCAAGATCAAGGCAAGAGTCATTAGGAGAGGTTTCTGACCATTCAGCTGCTGCCTCACCCAATGCCCCTTCCTCTGTGGCTGTCTCGGGTGTTCAGAGCTGCCATGACCAGCGCAGCCGTTCTCCTGCCCGACCTAGAGTGCCATTGGTAGATGCACAAGCAGTAGCATATGCAGACCACCTCTTGGGTCTATCAAAGGCCGGTCGTTATCTTGAAATTCCCGCCGTCTTTGAGGCCATGCTAGTGGCGAAGATTCGCCCTTTAGCTAGCGCCTATAACGCCCTTCTCATGGCAGCCATGCACATCCCCACTGACAAGAGTGAAGTGCTGTCCAAGTCCCTAGAGGTCTACACTGACATGCTCCGCCGTCGTGTGGCCCCCGACAATGACACCTACGACATCCTGGTTGGTCTCTTGTGCACCCGCTCTTTAGAAGTAAGTGGAAAGAAGGCCGAGCTTGAGACCAAACGTGTGCGTTTTGGCGGCATGGAAAAGGCCGGCAAGTTTATGTTTGCTTCTCACGAGCTTGAAGAGGCTATCCTTTCCGAGGATGATCGCTTAGACTTGGCTATCAAGCTGTTTACCGAATCGCTGGCAAACTGCCGCGCTTCGTACTCTTCCGAGACTTACAACCAGCTTATTTCAGCTTGTGCTGCTAGCGGCCGCTTGTCCGATATGCTCAAAGCCTTCGAGCACATGGAGTCCCAGAATATCACTCCCTATGCCTCAATGTTCCCCCAGATGATCATTGCTTACGGCTCCAATGGTGACTTGACCTCTGCTGTCGACTGCTATAATGAATACAAGCAGCTTGCCATTCGGAAGGATGCTGGAGACGAAACGCTTGTCGGTCGTCAGGACTCTGAGGTTTATGCTGCCGTCATATACAGCTATGTAGTAGCCAACAAACCAGAGTCTGCTATTGTCTTCAACAGAAAGATTGTAGAACTCCATGGCGCCAACGGTGCTCAAATCCAAGATATCCTGATCAACTCGGGATTAGTCAAGGCGTTTGTTGACAGAGGCTCCTTTGATCAAGCTCTTGAATGGGCCCAGGGAATTATGTCGGCTACCCGTGGTGATGCCATGGCCAAGATTGCTTTGGCTGCCGCTGATAGAAATGAGCGGAACACTGCTCTGGCTGCCTTTGGTAACATTCCTGGAAGCTACGGTAAAATCGAGGCTCCTGCTGCTGCTATGCTTGCTATGAGTATTCGATCCGGTGATATTTCGTCTGCTATGAAATATTGGCAGATCCTTTCACATCCTGATATCAAGGTCACTACCAACATGATTGAACCTACCGCCATGTTTGCTGTGGCAATGATTGGATCTGGTCAAGTGGCTGAGGGCTTGACCCAGGCTGAGCTCATGTTCGAACGAATCAAGGTAGCCCAAAGTGAAACCCGCCCAGAATTGGCTGACGAGATTGAAGAGGGTATCCACTTCATTGCTAATTACATGCGATCTCGTGGAGTCGTCGATACTCGCAACATTCAGCCCGCCCCTTTGATGCCTAATGCTCCTGTGCAATTGGTTGCCCCCTCTGCAGCGTCTTCTTTTGAAGACTCGTTTGACCCTTATGCACACAACACCGATTTTAAAGGCTCTGCCCTAATCTCCGAGGAGCTTGAGGGCGCTAACGGACGTAGAGCACCCCACATGGCTGAGGCCATGACTCGGTTCTACAACATGCGCCGTGCTGGCCGCCATCCGCGTTACATCACATACGCCAAGTTAATCTCTGCTGCTTCCCGTGAAGGAAACATGGGTCTATGTCTCGAGATCATGAACATGGCTCACACTGACATCCCTCTCCAGTCGCAGTATGCAACTGTTCGCTATGGCTGGTCGTCCATCCTTGATGCCATGGTCGGTGCTTCTCTATACATTGGTGACCGTTTGGGTGCCGAAGAGTATCACCAAAAGTTGTTGGAGATTGGTGCTACTCCCTCGGCAAACACTTATGGTCTATACATTACTACGCTGAAGGAATCCACCAAGACTTTTGATGAAGCATCTGAGGCCGTCAAGATCTTCCACCGTGCCAAGTCCGAGGGCGTTGAGCCGAGTTCATTTCTGTACAACGCTTTGATTGGTAAACTAGGCAAGGCACGCCGCATTGATGACTGCCTTCTCTACTTTTCGGAGATGCGGGCTTTGGGTATCAAGCCCACTTCCGTCACATACGGTACCATTGTCAACGCACTGTGCCGTGTTAGTGACGAGAAGTTTGCCGAGGAGCTGTTTGATGAGATGGAGTCGATGCCTAACTACAAAGCGCGGCCGGCGCCGTACAACAGCATGATGCAGTTCTTCCTCACTACCAAGCACAACAAGGCCAAGGTTCTGGCTTACTACGAGCGCATGCTATCCAAGGGCATTGTCCCTACGTCTCATACCTACAAGCTTCTGATTGACACGCACGCTACTCTCGACCCTCTAGACTTTTCGTCAGCGGAAGCTGTCCTTGATGATATGCGGGCTGCTGGTGTTAAGCCGGAGCCGATCCACTACGCGTCGTTGATCCATGCTCGGGGCTGTGTAATGCATGACGTTGATGGTGCACGGGCAGTGTTTGATTCGGTAATGGCTGACTTGTCAGTGGCGTCCAACGCCAGCCTTTTCCAGGCACTTTTTGAGGGCCTGGTGGCTAATCACCGAGTGGCAGAGACCGAGCCTCTTCTGGGAATGATGAAAAAGCGCCAGGTTGCACTGACGCCATACATTGCTAACACTCTCATCCATGGTTGGGCTGCAGCACAAAAGATTGAGCGGGCCCGAGCTATTTTTGAGGCGGTTGGTCGTGACAAGTGCGAGCCCAGCACATACGAGGCCATGACAAGAGCGTATCTTGCAGTTGAAAAGCGTGACGAGGCACGTGAAATCGTCAATGAGATGATGAGCCGCGGCTATCCGAGTGCGGTAGTCAACAAGGTGCTTGAGCTAATGGGCTAGAGCATCTTAGCTATTTCTCTCCCCTTTTTCTTTTTTTCTTTTTTATTTCTTCTCTCTTGTTTAACATTGCTTTGCGGAGCCGGAGCATCCACTCCGCCGGAGTAATGGAAAGTGTGTATGATACCATTAAATCGGCTTTATTATCTTTATTTCGTTTTTCTTTCCACGGCGTTCAAGGGGTTTTACCAAACAAAAGGGAGGGAAATGGTTTTACGGAAGGAAAAAAAAGGTACTATTTTGTGTTTTTGTTCATGGTCTTGTTTGGTTTCCTTCATTGGGTGGTACAACTTTTCTCACGATGTGTTTTTTTTCTTCTTTTTTTGGGTGAGTTTTTCCTGTTTTTTCTTTTGGCTTGGAACAATTTCTTGAACACCAAAAAAGAGGCCGTGGAAACACAACAAAACGTCAGCGAGGGAAAACTTTCCTTATTTCTTTTTTCATCATCTCAACTCTCTGTTTTTTTTTTTTGTTGCTACGTTTATATCATCAGCATGTTCTCTTTCTCTATTTTGCCTATTTATTTACAGATACGATTTATCAAGGCTTGTTTCTTTTTTTTTTTCTCTTTTGGTATCATTGAATACAATCTACAACGTAGCATGCTTCTATAATTTATAACGCTTACCATTTTCATTTGACATGTCACATGTCCCATATCTCCCGCCATTGTTGCTCGCTTTCTTCATCTCCCCGACCCAGTGGCCTTTCCAACCGCCCAAACCGAGCTTCCCTGCCTGAATTAGCCTCTGGGAGACACATCCACTCGCCGACTGAATCCGGTACTTCCTCGCGTATATGGCTAATGCAAATCAGTGCTTGTTGGTCGCCTAGCCCTGGCAGCCCACCAATACCGGCCTCTGCTTCGCCTTGATTCCGCAACAGCCGCATACACTTCTCACGTACATGTGCGTCCATCCCGCTGAATGCCTCGTCTAAAACAACAATCTCGGGACTCTTGATCACGGCGCGGAGAAGAAGTGCAACGCGCTGCGCACTGAAGGACACCTGGCCAAAGAGATATTCATCCGCCCAGCCTGTCGATTTCGCAGCTGTGTTCGTCGAGGGAGTGTCATGCGAGTTTAGCTCTCGCTCAAATGCCTGTAGTGCCTGTTGAATGCGCTGCTCAGCATGCGCATCAAGCACCGGCGGTGCTGCAAATGTTGGCGCCCACGCGCTAGCAAGGACTTGGCGCAGCGATAATCGGCGTGGCATGTGTTGATGTACTTCGGGGCTGGAATGGCCAATGCGTGCCTGCACATCCCAGAATGTCAAAGGCGGTATTGACAAGCCGGGCTGTGGCAGGCGTGCGCGGCCAAATAACTTTATTGGCAGTGCGTATGTCTGCGGATGATCAGAGCATAGCAATGCAACAACGGTAGTTTTTCCCGATCCGTTAGGCCCAAAAATAGCCCATCTCTCGCCTTGACGTACAGTCCAATGCAGGCCAGCAGGCCAGTTTCCCAGTGCTATTTTAGACCCATAGCGGACTTTGCATCCGCGCATCTCGACAACAGGTGTGCCTTTTTGCGGTGTTGGGATAGGAGTAGCAGAAGAACTTGTTAGCGCCGGCACTCTAGCCGACTTGTGCATGCTCTGCTTTCCTAATACATCAGCCCTGGTGCCAATTTTCTCTACGTGACAGTCATCTGCGAGCAAAACCATGTGCGTGATCCATTCTGGTACAGGGTCCTGTGGTCTTCCTGAGATCACCAGTCGCGGACTTGCGCGTGCTGCTAGAGAGTGCAGAAGTGGACTCAATGAGCTAGTTGTTGGTGGATCAAGCCCCATAAAGGGCTCATCTAGTAGAAGCACCTCAGGCCGCTCAAGAATAGCACGTGCAATTCGCGCTCGCCGCCCTTGTCCATTGCTTAGAAAGGCTACGGGTAAGTCGAGCAGCGGTTCCAGACGCAAATCAGCTACAACATGTCCAAAAAGATCCACAGGTACAGCAGCATCTGCACGCAGTGGCTGGCTGGGATTCAACTCGGTGTTTCCAAGGAGATAGTCACGCAGTGAGAAATCGGTTTCTTCACGACGGCTCTCATAGCGAGCGGAGAGATAGGCCGAAGTAGTGACATTAGCCGATATGCTGTGTGCATCGGCGTCAAAACCAACATATTGGATGGCTTTGACAGGACTTTTGAGGCGATCAGACACAGCGTCCGTCGAGAGATACGGGAACTCCCGTGCTGTTGGTGGATCACTTAAATGCAAGCCACGGAGCACTTGCAAAAAGGTTGTCTTGCCTGATAGCGAGGGTCCGACCACAGCCCAGGCTTCGGCAGCAGTAGCGGGTAGAGTAAAGGATAGCTGAGGGAAAAGCGGTGGGTTAGGCCGTGCTCCGTGTGGAGTTAGCTGATGCCGAAAGAAAGTTCCATTGGTAATGCGCACAATAGGTGGCGGTACTCTCATTATTCCAATGTTTTAGACGTTTGTGGACCGAGGATAGATGTTGTTTGACGGGGTCATTAATAATAGAAATTAAGAGATACCAGGATATTTGTGGGGTCCTGGTGGAGAGCTCAAGCAGCTATGGTGGGGCAGAGAGCGTGTGGCTAGGACAAGGCTGTGGGGTGCTCTTGTCACAAGGCTGAGAGCAGTGCAGCTGCTAGCAGCTGGCGCCACACTCTACGCAAGCTAGTAGCCTGGTAAGCTTAAGCTAGGCCAGGGAACATCATCACAATTCTGCCTGTTAATCTGATCAACTAGAGAGAAACACTGCAAACAGCACACCCACTTCTTGCAGCCAGGCAAAACAACACTTCTTGTTAAATATTTCCAGATTCTTTTCCAATTACCCGCACAAAAGCTACTCATCATGGTACGTACGCCCAACTATTTATTTCCGTCCTTAATCCAAGCTCAAACATTAACATAACCACTCCATTTACATTAGGCCATGCGTATCGTCCCCGAAGCCTCAACCAAGGGCACCTTCACACACACCCAGAAGTCGCTCTCGGCGCCATCCGCGCCCGGTGTGCATGACGTCTTCCGCTCAGGACTCGGCCCCTCCGCCGCCAGTGGTACGACAGCCTCACTGGACACCAACGCGCCCACTAGCAGCCACCCGCTGGAAGCCCGTCTCAAGCGATGGGAAGCAACACAGGAGAACCTCCGCATGCAAACGCTGCGTCGTGTGTACGGTATTGCAGAGCCGGTGCGCCAGGGAATGGAACTCAAGATCGTTCGTGATTCGTCGTGGCGGCCAGCGGTACTGGGCGGTGGGTTGCGCAGCGTTCATGAAGATATCCTTCGTGGCAAAGACTCTGAAGTTAGTTGGGAGGACATCTACACTGGCGATGAGACAGTGGGCGTTGCTGGGTTCCATGCTGAGATGGAGCACAAACTGAAGATGCAGTAAGTCATCTGCGTATAAGGGGCTGACAACGGCGACGAGGAAAGCAGAGGGGAGGGGGGAGGGGGAGGGAAGAAAGGGGGAGAGGGGCTTAGCACGTGTGAGGGGGGGGGGGGGGGGAGAAGATACAGCATAGCCCCCAAGACAAGACAAAACCCTCGCGGCCTTTGTTTTCTCTAGAACATTGTTAATGAGATGCAAGTATGGTATGACCAATGAACAATGCCATTTTTATTCGTCTACAAAGGGCAACGGTAAGTAGACAATTATAAACCAGTACGATACACTGCATAGAAGGTAGTTTGTGTATGATGTCATGTATACTTTTCAGGGTGGCGAACAGTACAAAATGAACACTGGCCAATGAACAAAGACGATGAGTATAGTAGAAAAAAAAACAAAGAAACAAGTATATGGATACTAGACTGGCTGCAGATCAAATAGACAGCAATAGACAGCAATATGAACAATGAACTAGGGGTGTTTGGGTGTTTGGGCAAGAATGAGAAACAGAGGGCAGGGGAAGGGAGGGGGGGGGGACAACAGCAAGCATCAACCCATCAACCAACCAAGCTCTACATAGCTCAGATGGACCAGATTATGGAAGCAGCCACGATATGAAGGGCTAATAGGCGGTGACTTGGGATGAAAATAGGGCCAGCCACGAAGTAAGGGAGGGAAGTGTGTGCGTATAAGAGAGAGCAGGAAGGAACAAGGCCAAACTTCCTAGGGGTAGAGATGAGGGTGATATATACAAGTAGAAAGAAGAAATGAAGTAAAGAAATAAAGAAATAATAAAGATCCAGACAGACATAAACCGGGAAACAGCGACAAGAAGGAAATAAAAATCACATGAGACATAAAAGCAGGAGGGCGAAGAAACCGAGCAGAGAAAAGGCGTTTGAGAACTTATAATATCACGCAGCAATTGGTCGACTCTGTGCGTGTGTTGGGTCTTGCCAGTGTTTTAGTGTTGGCCTTGGGCTCGTCGTCGTCAGCGATGACATCGGCTGGTCTAACGGACATGTGGACAATGTTAGGAGCGTCAACACTGAAGCGGCTTTCTAAAGCAGAGGAAAACGATGGTGGTTAGCTAAGAGAGCAAGGAAAACACATTGAAACAGGAGAGAAAGACTTACGCCGCAGACTGTCCCGGTCATTCAAAAGCCTGCCAAAGTAGATCAACCTGATACTATTAGGACTAGCCGGCTTAGCACCCCAGACGTCATGCCACTCGCGCAAAATCAGTTCCTTGAGCGTATACACACTGATACTAAAGGGATCGCGCTTCCCCGGCGATGATTCCGTTGATGGTGATTTAGCATCGACGTTGCGCTTGGCCAAGAACTTGTCGTCAATCTGGTACGAATGTCTGGCGCCAGAGGCAAGCAACAACGAAATATGACATACAGAATTAACGTCGGTTTCGGCATTGGTGTCTGTAGAGGTATTGGAGGCGTCCATTTCAGTGTTTGCGGCCACCTTGTTGCCCTTTACTTCGACAACACCCTCGCCGACATCGTTGTCGTCGTGGTTTAGCGGGGGCTGGCCATCAATCACGTTGGCATCAGCATCAGCACTAGTATTAACGGGGCGGAATTCCTTGTGGTTCTCCTCAAGCATGGGACCAGCGCCCAATACTGTAGGGAAGCTAGACGAGGCCATTGCGAACACGCAGACAGGCAAACAGACAAACAGGTAAACAGGAAATAAGCCAACTATGCTAGCTAGCAGTAGGAGCAACTGTTTGCCGGAGATCGAGGGAGTCGACAGATAAGAGTAAGAGGTAGAGGTGCTGTAGCGTGCGTCAGGAATTAGAGAATAGCAAGACGACGGAAGCGGAAGCGCAGCACGACGGGACGAAACGAGGAAAAAAAGCAACAGAGAAAGAAGAAAGACCTGACTCAAATGCAGGATTGGCAAAGATGCAAGCGAAAGCAAAGGAAGGTCTAAGAAAGGACAACGGAACGGGGTTAAATATGTCTAGATGAGATAATGTAGCCGTTTTCTACTGTACTGTCGTTTGGTGGAGTTTGTCGTAGCTGCGACAGGTGTAGGGCTGCGCGATAAAAGGAAAATACTGATTACTGGCGATGGCGTCGAGATCTGTGATGTCGAGATTGATTTTCACAGGTAGTGTGGTTGTGTGGGGGGGGGGGTGGGGTGAGGAAGAGGAAGGAGATAAATGAGGAAAACTCAATTATCACGAAGATGGAAAAAAATAGAATTAAAAAAGGGGGAATTTCCAGTGGTAGTTTCGGTTGCTTTTTGTATTTTTTTTATGCTTCAGAAAGAGAGGAAATGAAAAATAGAGACAAACAACGACAAAGGTGAAGGCGACAAAAACCAGACGAAGACAAGACAGACTTGTCAAAGAAACCCTCACAAAGTAGTGGGAAATAAAAGACAAAATATTGTTAAAAATGATAAAAGATTTGTAAGAATAAAAACGTACTGGCGAAAAATGACGAAAAGAACTTCTCATCTCCATCCCAGGGTTTCCTGTCCCCATTAGGGTTAGTCACCACCTATTCCACATCCCGCTAAGATCACTCCGCGCCTCCGTCTGTATTTCGTCTCTGGTACCTGCAGCTAACCCACAAATCCGCCTGGCCGAACCTAGCCAGACCAACTTCAGGCCACGCACAAGCCCACCGTCAGACCCGCAATGTGCACCGTGCTCCAGTAGCCCCGTGACTCCGATGCCCCGTTGGTGATGGTGATTGCGTGTTGGCTGTGGCACAGAAACTGGCTCGGTTCGGTTCGGCTAGCTGCATTGGCATGAGTGGAAATGCGTGGCTGACATTGGATAATGTACACGGAAAGGATTTTGAGGGCGTGGGGGAAGAAGGGAATCTGGGGAACACAGGTTCAGGTTCAGGCTCAGGCTCAGGCTCAGGTTCAGGCTCAGGCTCAGGCTCAGGCTCAGGCTCAGGCTCAGGCTCAGGCTCAGGCTCAGGCACAAATGATAAAGGATAAGAGGACGGAACACAGGTATAGACACAGGAACAGGTACATGTACAAAATATGCAGGTAAAAAAAAAACGTTTTGCTATGCTATAGCCTCCCTTATAAGGCCACCGACCATCCCACAATCCGCCTCTTTCTCCTCCCCCTCCCCTCATGTGTCATCGTCCCTACAGCATCAGCAAATCACCATTACCATCTTGTGGTGTCTGTGGCGAATGGATCATTGCCTGTGGCGCATGTGCCGTGACCACATAAGGCATTCCGCCCCCCATGCCCATACCACCTCCTCCAATACCGCCGCCGCCACCGAACATATCGCCGCCATCCAAATTCATGCCTGCCATCTGTGGCGTCAGGCTCGAAAAGTATGCATCAGCTTCACTAAGCGCCTGTGCTGACGATGTGACTGCTGCCGTCTGCGTATTCATATTGTTCTCGAATCCGTTGGCTGTTGGGCTTCCCATAGTTCCTCCCATGTTACTAAACATGTTCATTGGCTTCTGGGCCACATCGTTGGTCATAGTTGGGATGTTCTGCTTTTGTAGCGCCGGCGAGTCCTGCAGCTTGCGCGGACGAGCCGAGCGAAATACACTCTGCACAGGTTTGAGGTAGACCGTAGCTAGTGTGCCAACATTGAGACACATCTCCTCAAGTGTGTGTGGATCAAGTCGCTCCGACTCTGAGCTGATGGCTGGCTTCTCGCCCATGACCACTTGTTTGGCGGCCGCCATATCGGTCGAGAGCAGCCGCCAGTACATATACGCACGATCGCGCAGGTCAGGATTGTCTGTCTCCTCCGTAGCCCACTTGAGTACACGCGGGACGAGTTCCTGACCCTTGGTCGGTCGTTGGATGAACAACTTGACTGTTGCTGTGAGTAGGGCGAGCTGCACTTCAATGGGCTCTTCGGAGAAGCTGTATAAAAAGTCCTCGAGTAGCGCCTCGCTGTTTTCGATGCGATCGGCGTATTGGCCAATAACCCAAACCATGGCAGCCTTGGCCTCGGGCTCGTCAAGCGAGTCGAGGTGCTCGCAGAGCGTGCCGATGATGGATTCGTATTGGTTGGGATATTTGCGGAAAATGTTCTTGATTACCACCGTGGCTTCCTGCACAATGTATGTGATTTTGGTGGCTACTAGTTCTAGCAGGAGATTGATGCAGCGGTTGGCAGCAGACTCAATCTTAATGGCCAGCTTGCCAATTGCACGGACCGACTTGCGCACAAAGTGCACATCGATTTCTGTGGCGTATTCGCGGAGTTCTGTAAGCACCTCGTCAATGTTCTTCTCGTTGGCTAGCATGAAAATCAGCTCTAGCTTCGTGACTTTGACGTAGATGGGATCGTTGTATTTGCAAAAGAACACGCGGATGTCATTGCGCAGCACTTCAGGCCGGCGCTGCAGAATCAACAGGGCGTTCCGTAGGGCCAGGTACTGCACTTCAGGGCCCTTGGCTAGCAGTGTCACAAGCGGTGGGGAGAGCTTGCGACAAAGGGCTGTGATCTGGTTTTGGTCGTCAATGTAGTTCATCAGGTAGAGCATGACTCGAATGCACGTCAGGACTACAGCTGAGTTGGAATGCGACAGGCGCGGGGCGATGCGCTCAGCTAGAAGAATTGCCTCGCCGCATTCTTGCGGGACGTAGGACATGAGGGCTTCGAGGATGTACGTTTGGCCCCATCTGAGGATAGGTATTAGTGGAGGAAAGGCAAGGAAGTAGGAGAAAGAAAGGACTCACTCAGAGCAGTCTGCTAGAATGGCTACCATCTTGGATGCATTGCTGTAGTCGATCGTAAGCTTGATTGCGTCACTCCGCTCCCAGATGTCTATCAAAGCAGCCAGTGCACTGGCAACTACGGTCGGATTGTCATCGCGTAGTAGCGAGTTTAGGCGATCAATCAGATCTGAGTTTTCCACCATGGCCTTATCATGGTCGTAGAGCTTGGCAACACAGAAAGCGGCTGTTTTGCGCACGTAGGGGTCGGGGTCGTTGAGCAGGCGCTTAACCTGCGGAACAGTGGCCTCGACAAATTCGCGCACGTGGATGTAGGACATGGTACGGAGGGCAAGAGCACGGATTAGAGGGCTGTGGTCCATCATATCCTGGACGGAAAAAGAGACAAAAAGAGGCGGTTAGTGAGGGAGGGGAGAGGGGGGATACTTGTGCGGGGAGTGGATATTAGTAGCTTACCTGCTTGAGTACAGGAAGAGCATTAGCAGCAACATCTGGCCTCGCGCGCGCATAGTTCACGAGGAAGAGGAAGCACCTAAGGACATGGCCTTGTCAGCTGTTATGTTGCACATGTACAAAAAATGGTGGTGGCATGAGCAATACAGAAAAATCGGCTAGTTGCTCTAGTCGGGTCACTTACATCTTCTTGATTTCGAGACTTGGCAAGTTCATGCACCCAATGACGTCAGGAAACAGTGCCACCATGTCATTGTTGCTCATAGTCATATTGGCCACAATCTTCTTGAGCGCGACCTTTTTGCTCTGAAAGTTTTTGTCTTTGCGCGTGCCCGACGTGAGCTCAAGCCGAAGCTCGGCCACTTTGCCCTGCATGATTTGCTTGTTAGTTTGAGGCACTGCCAAGACGGGCGGCGGGGCATAAGCAAGAAACATTGGATGCGTGCGGGGAGTGAAGAATTAGAGATAACAAGAGTTAGGGCAGTGGGTTTGTTGGCCAGTTTCCTGTTCCCCCCCCTCCCTTCTTCTAACTGCTAAAGACACACGCCTTAATAACAATAAAGCAAAGTGCCAAAACAATAGGGAAAAGAAAAAAAAAGGCATGGAAGGATAGATATGAAGATAACAAAAGAGGAAATAAGCGAAACGACTAACTAGTCGTTGGCTAGGCTGACTTGAGCGGGAAGATAAGGGCTGGCCAAGCCGAGAGCTGGGATGAAGGTGGACTGGACACAGACAGTGGACTGATTGACACAGCAGGTTTACAGCCTTGAATTTTCTTTGTTTAAAAGACCATGAGCCACACACCACAATTGTGTCTTCAGTTTCCAAAGTCTCGCTTTTATCTCTCTGCAATATGCGGCACCCACCTCCCTTCACTTGTACCCTCTAGCCATGCAATGCCACCAGCGCCAGCACAAAAAATGACTGACCATGTGTGTAACAGCATCCTCGCGCTCACACACAAAAATTGCAAGTTGCCAAACATTGGCGCTACACTTACTCGGGCAAACAGCTTTGAATCTCCTTGACTGGAAGACATGGTCGGCTGGATTTAGACACAAACAGACAAGGCTATTTTTTGCGCAAAGAAACTCTCAAGTACTATTATGCGGGCAGGGTCGTCGTTGGCGGCGTTGTCGTCGACTCGGGCAATGGTTTCAAGCGGGATGAATGGGCGATTTGTGTAGACTGCCAAGAATGGAGTCTCTGCACAATCGGAAGGCTGATATGCCCTCTGTATATGGCCTGATCAAAGCAAAGAAGACAAGATGCTGGTCGGCGAATATGTCGAGACAACTGTTCGAATGTGTGCAAGGCCAAGTCGTAGCGGGCTCGTTACTACAGGATGCCGTATTGCCTGACTTGCGGGGGAATAGAAGCGTGGCTGCCGAGATACAAATCAAACCGGGTACGGTCAGCTATGGATAGCTGAGATGCGAAAAGCACAGGTCTGCGACAATGGTAGTGGTGAGGTGAGAACAAAGCGAAAGTGTCCAGATAATATAAAGACAACTGCGCGCGTGACGAGTGGCTGCTCTCAAACCAGCAGAGATAAATTAACCAGGCAAGACGCAAACGACATTAAAGACAATAAAATAAAGGCAAGGAATACAAGAGACAGTAAGTAGCTGAGATTAATGGCAATGCTTCACCAAGAAGATGGGAAAAGGAGAGAAACCGCAACCGCCGGCATAATTACTAGCTTGAGGCTGCTTAAGGCCATTTTCTGGCTGGGCGCTGGTGGGAGGAAAAGGAGTGTACAAGATGCATGTGTTTAGCCGGTGTTTAGCCGAACGAAGCTCACAGTGAGCCGACTATGGCAGTGGATTGTCAGATACAAGAGCTATAGAGCTATAGCAGGCGATACTCTGGATAGCCAGGCTTTCTTTCTGCTATTATGTAAATGCATCTTCAGGTAAATGCTCTCCATGTCCGTCTTCAATCCACCGTCAATCTTTCTTCTTTCTATAGTGTTGCTTATCTTCCTCTTCACCAATCACAGTCCCCATGGCTGTGCTTTTAAGTGGATCCACCGTTTCGATACTTTGTCCTATGTAACATCTATTTGTCGCCTTCAAACCACCACATGGCTTGCATCTTTTGATCAAAGCCAACACCCGCTCCGTGATATCCACCACAATGAAGGCCCCGGGCCAATCTCTTGCCCCATCGTGGGTTTCCGATCTGCAGTCGCCACCTCCCGCCCGCTCCAAAGCAACCAACATTGCGGATCCGCCATTATACCCGTCCCAGGCCCTCACTAGTAGCAAGGTAAGCTTCCTGGCTCGGAAGGATACAACTCTACCATGTATAGCTTCTAACAACCCCTAACCGCCATTGCAGAGAAACAAAGAACCCAAACTTGCTCCCCGCGAGCAGCCCACACCCGAACAAATGGACGCTCTTAAGCTTAAAAAGGCCTGGGAGGTTTCGCTGGCCCCCGTCAAAGGCCTGCCCATGACCGCCATCATGATGTATATGTCTGGCAACTCGCTGCAGATTTTCAGCATCATGATGGTTGTCATGGCCTTTAAGAACCCATTAGTCGGCCTCCTCAACACCAACCAGGCACTTGATCGCTTTGCGACTGAGCGCAACAGCGGCTCGATCCTGCAGGTCAAGCTAGTCTACGTCGTATGCCAGGTTGTGGCACTAGCTGTAGGTATCTGGAAGGTCAACTCGATGGGCCTTTTGCCGTATGTCTTCCACTCCATTTCCGCGAACAGTCTTTCCCTCTTTCTGCCGAAAACTATGCTAACTTATCGCCCTTTTTCTCTCCCTAGAACAACGCGATCCGACTGGCTCATGTGGGAGGCTGCACGCACTCCGCTGCAAACTGCGATTCCGGCTCTGTAGAACAACATATGAATATATACAATCATGGGGATAGCCCTCAGTGTAATACCGTACATTTTGCTTAACCCGTACACTACGTCTCTTGCAATACGCCGTGAACCATTTGCTATTGATGATGTCACGATGAAGCATACAACCCTAGTACAGACCCTACTCATTGAAGCCGAGCTCAAAAGTATACATACACCAACAAGTTTATGCCACATTTTGGCCCAGGAAGAGCTCAACCTTAGCTTGTACATAACTAACTTGTCTATCGTGGAAAGAAAGCCGCAAAGTCACCAAGTCAAGGTTCACTCTGAATCTAAGCAAATCGAGACACAAAACTAGGCTGCGTGCGAGCTATGACCGATCTCACCCCAGAATTTAATAGCCTATTAAAAGGCCTAGAGGCTCCTCAGACCAAGCGCTACCAGCTGAAGGTCGATGACGTCGATGCTTTCATACGTGAAGCCTACCGAGTAGTGAGTAAACATTTGCCAAATGCAAGCCCATAACTTCGTACTGCTAATGGCCTAATCCTTTCGTCATGCTCGTAGAACGCCTTGATCTCGGATCTCCATAGTGAACTCAAAGATGTGCGCAAAGCATACCTATCAACCGCACCACAGCGCAAATCCCACCTCCGCGTCGCCCAGCCCACCCGCGAGCGTGTCATGACCGACCGTGAGCGCGAAGATATTGATGCCAATGCGAAACAGATGATCCGTGAGCTGAATGCCAGCATTCGTGCGCTTGACGATGCTGAGCAGCTGCGACGCGAGACGCTAGCCGCCGTACATACGAAGCGTTTTTCTGGTGGCGGGCTTGGTCTAGGCGCGCTAGGGTCGTGGGCGGCCGGCGGGCTGGTCAATAGACCGGTCAAGAGCAGTGAGCAGTTACAGGCTGAAGAAGCAGCGGCGCAGACTACGCTGCACCGTGACGGTGTGCTATGGCTGTTGCGACGTCGACTGGAGCTTTGCTGCGCTACGCAGCAGCATATGATGGAAACGCGATTGACGCGAGAACTGGAGAAGAATAAGAGTGTGCTGGCTAGATCGGCGGTGGGCAGTGTGCCGCTCCCGGGCATGCAGCCAGGAACAACAAAACAGAGAATAGTAGCGAACGGGCTACCGCCGAGCGACGAGCTTGCCGGGACGCAAATATCGGGAACAGGGTTTGATAGCAATGGGATGGAGCTGACACAGGAGCAAGTCCAGATGTTCGAACAAGGCAACAGGGCGATGATGGAGCACTATGAGAACGCATTGGACAAAGTCAGGTACGTAGGAAACGGGCTATTTGTTTATACACTTACATGCGAAGAAGCTGACTCTCTACTTTCTATTTTGAAACAGGGGCGCGGAAAAATCACTTGTTGAAATCTCAGAGTTACAGTCCATGCTGGTCAACAACTTGGCAACGCAGTCAGCAAACATCGAGCAATTGGTGGCGGACTCTCTGAACACTACAGAAAACGTTGGTGGCGGTAATAGGGAGTTGAAGAAAGCCACACAACGGCCAAGTGCAGCACGATATACGTTTTTTGCTGCAAGTGGACTATGTGCGTTCCTGGTGGTTTGGGATTTAATAATATAAAATAGATAGAACAGATGAATAGCCAACCGAGGCTGCGAAACATCGACGATTGTCAAGGCATTGTCTGGGTCTACATGCTATATTAAATCCCCTAGTGAGTAGGGGTGATGTCGGACTGCGCAATCCACCAATATGCTGAGGTACAATCCGAGGCACACAATCAAAAAAATACACATAGGATTATTTGGTGACTTGGAAAATGGCCCATCAACTAGATGGCCGCTACGCTCTTTCCTGTCTCCCCTCTGACTACTTTTCTGGATCTCAGACCACGAGACTATCATGGTTACACTACTGCAATACATAAGGTAAGATTATCACGATGGTTATCTTATCACCTACATATAGATCACGGATAATATGGGCGAGAATGAGAGATAATTAGAGCACGATATAGATAAGGCTTACAAGACTAAAATGTTGCTGGTGACTACCTCTACCACGTGGATGACGCTCATGGACCAGCCAAAGATGCCTGCATAACAGCGCCGTAGTAGCGATTGATAGGTAATAGACCAAGCCCGCATTTCATCATTATGGCTAAATCTAGGCCATACAGGAGTCTTGTGGGAAAGCCACGCCCAGGATACTAGTAGCAAAGGCCACTCTGCTGGCAGAATATAACATGTGTGTACCAACACCAACTACATTCTGTAATCATAACTTTATCTCGTATCAGGGAAATCAACCATATGTGTGTTAGGAGCGGCGTGCTACTTCTTGTTTCACTACCTTGACTGGTATCTGAATGAGCCCGTGTTTGTTGACATCTTGATCGAGTCCGAAGAATAATAAGCAATGTAAACTCTTCTTTTGCTGTAAAGAAAAACCAATAGTGAGAACCTCATTCTTTGCCATCCATATGGTCCTCAAGATCATCTGTGTACTACACATCATACCCTTCAATGATACCAATGCGGCTTGACAAAAGCAAGTATGTGTAAAAAGCTCGTCATTTAACGTATGGGAAATCCGTTGACATCTAGCTAGATGGAGGTTTTCATCGAATGGCATGCCATGGACAAATGGCTGGCTAACTTGCAACTCAAAGCATTACATTGTCCACGATACTGGTCTCCTCGTATGTCGATAGTGTTTACTCGACTATGCTGAAGCTAGAGGAGGGCTATCCGCTAGAATGCTAGCAAGCTTCTCGATAGCATACTCTCCCCATTAGACTCGTGAAAACATACGCTTGACCCCTATCAGACTCGGGGAAGTACTGGTCACTACATGTGTCTGCATCGCATTCTTGCATTAGGTACCTTGGCTGGCATGGCAGTACTCACAGCACAATACTATATCGATTATCGTTGTTGCAACACCCCAGCACTCACAGCCCACGGCCTAGGATTAGGTGCTGCCTTTACATCCTATTCGCGCCACTACTACACACTAATCCGTTCCGAGTACTATACTCATCTGTCATGGAACACAGCCAGTCACAAGCCCTAGCGAAAGGGCCCCATCGCGATTCCACTAATAGGGAAGTCGGCTACAAGTTCTTCTACAAGGCCAAGGCTCCCAAGAAGATGCCCGTTGTGTCTAGACGAGGTGAGAATGGTGATACTAAGGTGAGGTGCGAGGAGAAATATCTACTTGCCCATGTTCGCTTCAAGAAGGAATGTGGCTCAGCCAGGACCAGGACGTACCAAGCTCCAAGTTCCCGCTGGCCAGTACATACAACAATGCTTTCAAATTAATGACCTGCTGGCTCAAGTATAGCTATAGGGTAGTAGTACGTTTGACAAGTGGTCCGACACCCTAGGCCAAGCATGAGTAGTTCAAGCCGCTCCTAGGTAATGTGAGCTAGTCAACCAAGTAGTAAGCAAGCTGAAGTTGCATGCCTCACCCACGATGTAGGTAGGATGTTGACTTGATATGAACATGAACCAAGCAACGGACAGTTCCATAGGAGGTAAAAAACCATTTATTAAATCATTAAAAACATGAAACTGCAGCAATAAAAACTGCACTAGACACAAGCACTATTTTATTGTCCATAGACAACAACACAAAAGTCCGACTAATCAACAAGAACAAAAACAATCATATTTAATCAAGGTTCATCCTACTTGCCCAGATTCTTGATCGGGTCGAGGATTTTGTCGTACCAACGGCCTGGCTTCCATCCGCCAGCAGAGCCGACATTGCTGCCTGATCCAGCACGGCTTGAAGCACGCAAATTCATGCGGACACGGCCCTCAACCGCCATGTTAACAACATTAATGATAGCAAAGGCGGTAGAGCCGATAGCACGGAAGACGGCCAGACAAGCGACAGACCACATGAGGAAACCGAGATAGAAGTTATCGCCAATGTTGTCGATACCGTAGATCTCGGAGATTGCCATGGCCAGAATAGCATTGGCAATCATCCACACCATGACCATGTACGTACGCACACTCTTGTAGTAATCTTCCTGCAGCTGTGACTCGGATGTCGGCGGCTGCTCAACTGCTAAACGATCACGCAGATTGCGGAGAGCCTCATCATAGCCAGAGTCAATGTCGACCTGCTCTGAGGGCATCTCTAACTCGACAGTTGAGCCAGAGCCTTTTCCTATCGCACCACCAAGATCAGTCTTGATGATATTGTCGCCCTTGGTTCCCCAGGTCACATCGTGAGTGTTGCAGAAGGCATAAATCTGGAGTGTGCAAATGTAGGACGGTAGAAGCATAAAGTACTGGCCGGCCGATGTAAGCAGATGCCACGGGTCGAGGTAGATCAGAGACATAAGAATGTACAGACCGACTGTCGAGGCCGTAGACACAATGAGATTGGTAAAAACATTGCTACCGATAGAAACATCAGCACCCTCGGGTCCAGTGAACTGGTACACGATGATATAGATGCAGGCAAAACTGTTGTAGGCCATGATGATGCTGTAGAGTACCATACTCGTAAAGTATAGTCTCTTAGCACCTTGTGGTCGATTACCAAGCGAGACAATGAATTGCGTTGCAATCAGCAATACGCACAGATAGCGGAGGATGATGAAGATGATGTTTCCAATACCATGGCCAAAGGGGTCGACTCTGTCATCAGCCAGACCGCCAGTAATGAAGAAGAAGGTCAAGTAAAAGTTGGCCAGCGAGAAGTAAGTGAAAAGCAACTGGATGAACTGGTAAACAAACTCCACATGGAGCAGGATCTTGCGTGTTAATGTGTGGTCGGTGTTCCAGATCTGCTTGTAATGCACAAGCGAGTAGACAGCTGCAAAAAAGGCACCATTCAGCCAACGGCGACGCTGCGAGATGAACTCGGGCACAGAGTCTAGAATAGAGTTAGCAGTTGTTCATTGTCGTGAAGACGCTCAATCATGTAAAACTTACCAGGCACATCAGTTTCTCCCGTACAGCCGCGAACGTACTTGAGCACCCAGCGCTCACCGCGTTTTGCAACCAACTCCCAACAGAGAATTCTGTCTTCGGCCAAATACATATTGGCTGTAAACACATCGGCGTCCTGGCCATGCAGCGTTTCACCCTTAAAGTACTGACTCAGAGGTCCATGCCCCGTCTCGTCGTTCTGCAGGGCATGGTACCGGTAAGCCGATAACGCACCAGGCAACACAGTAATGTATCCAAAGACCGATTCCAGTGGCTTGTCCAAAATATTTGACATTTTGTACTCAAAGTTCTGTGACGCCACGAGCGGGTTCAGCAAGTTACCGCCATAGCGGCCCTTCATAGCCTTGATCTCGCCACAGGCACCGGCAACATTGGAGTCTGTGTCAAAGGCCTTCCATAGATAGTACAGAGAATTAGACCCAGGGCGTGTACCAACATCCAGCAAGATGCAGACATTAGGGTTAAGCGCCTTTCCAAAGGCATTGAAGAACCAACGGTGTGAGTTGAGCTTGCGCTGGTTCTTCTCTTTTAAGCAAAAGATCATCTGCACAGGCACAATACCCTTTTCGGCGCCCTTGAACTTGAGATCCGCATCAATCGACACTTGCGTCGTGTACTCGTACACATGGGCCTGCACGGCCTTTTGATTCACAAAGTTTTTGGCAATGCCGTGCTGGTAGACTCCCATGGCAGCCAAGACGTCCAAAGTGCGTGGATGGATCTTCTGTCGGCCATCTGACACGATGCAGACGACAATCTTCTGCCAGCCGTTCTCACCCCATGTACGGGATTTTGTTCTGCTGCAGAAATGTGAAATATTCTTCATGACCGCATGCATTGTGCGCGTGAAATCGAACTCGTTCTCGTTGTACATGGTCACGCAGATGAACAGCTCCGTCTCACGTGCTGTACGGCCAATGTTCTGACGTAGCTTGTATCCACGCTCAACAAAATCATCGGGGTCACAAGTTACTGCCGTGTAGCGCATATGTGTAAATTCCACCTCATCGCGACGCGGCAAGAAACTAACCAAGATTGTGGGAATCTTGCACTCTAGTACCAGTTCACCGTTGATCAGCATGACTTCCTTCTTGGCCATCTGTGGCGGGCCAATTCCACGCCGTTTTTGCTTGCCCTCGCCAGGGGCTGCGGCATATTGCGGGGTCTTGTCTTGTTGGAATTCGGGGTGCTCCAAGTTATTGAGAGTCTCTTGTGAATCATAGCGCACATGATGAGCATTTTGACCAAGCGGCTGGCGTTCGCCGTTGATTTCGCTGCCAAAGACTTCTTCGTCTTCTTCGTCTATGTCGTGGTAATTTTGGTGGGGGTCATACTGTTGGTGAGGATCATCATGCAGGGGAATGGATATTGACACATCACTCTCTGTAGACCGATCAAACATTGGCTGTGGTGGCAGCGGCCGGCGTGGACTTCCACCATAACGTGATGATGGCGTCCCCGCACGTGGACTTCCATTGTAGTCGACGGGCTCATAGTACATGTTTGGCGGAGGGCGGTTATAGTGCGAAGACCGTGAAGGCGACCACTGGCGCGATGGCGAGCTATAGCTTATTTCCGAGTCCATGTCGTGGCTCTGGAATGGAATATAGGTAGAGTCGGGCGGAGCCATGGCCGGCGGGTCCATAATAGACGATCTTCCTGACCGTGTTGATGTGACGGACGGCTGGTAGGAGGATGTATGGTGTGTTTGGCGCGAACTATCTTGGTAATGCGTTGGTGAGCGAGATGGCCTTGGAACAATGGCGGTCAAAGGAGGAACGGTATGGGGATTGACACTAGCTCTACTAATAGGGCGCGGAACGAGATTTGGGGGGGGCTTGATGTATGAAACGGGGACCTGTCCAGCGTTTGCTGGCTCATCCTGTAACTGTTGTTGTTGTTGTTGTTGTTGCTGCTGCTGCCTCTGCTGACGGCGGGGTGATTTGCCCTGTGGGATCACGGGCAACATCATAACCTCGCTTTCCGGCCAGCTCTCGCAGCTGGGCCTTGGAGGCCACTCGGTAGGACGCTGGTCGCTCATGATATGGGCAGTGGCCAAGGGTCGTCTTTTTAGTCGCAAAACAGCAGAGTGTGTAGCAGCAGGTGCGGGCAATGATAATGGACCAGGACAATGTCTAGCTGGCTTCAGAGGATGCGCTGAAGAGTGTGGTCTTTGTGAAGAAAGTTCACAAGATGAGGGCACTGAAGAAGAAGCAGAGCCAGCTTCGGCATCAGACAAATTGGGGAGGCAAGTTGAGCCATCGTCCATCTCGGACAATGGCTTCTTCTTGACCGTCTCGAGCCCCATCTCTGAAGGGCGAATATGAGCTAAGGGAGGCATATCGGGTTCCTCTGGAATGCTGTTCCTTGACAGGATTCCGAGGGACTCGGATCTGAGCTGTGTGTGTTGTTCTTGGTCCTTGGACACCACTGACTAGGTGGTGGGCAAACGAGACTCTGGAATGGGGGAAGTGGCTGTGGGATGAGAGGTGATGGGCTGTGGATTAATTTTGACATACGCTTGATTGTGGCGGTGGTGATCTTGCTGGTGATAGCGTGTGGGACTGGAGTCGTATTCCTCGGCTGACGTCAACAAACGCACGGCAGCGCTGCCACCATGAGTAGGCGAATCGTCGGCTTCATGGTCGTAGCCAGGAAGCATGTACTCGGGCGGTCGCGTCGGGGACTGCGGAGTGCGACGGTGACTCATGGTCAAACCGGAAGGCTACAGAAGGCGAGGTCCTGAGACCGAGAAAGGATGTTTGTTGATAGAGTTCCGGAATGCTGAAAAGCGCAATAACAAAGGAACAGCAATGAATTGGAATGACTCGATCTGTAAGACAAAAACAATAAGAAGCCACAAGGAAAGAGAAATGGGAATGGAACTTCAAGGCAGGCAGGTAGAAGCAAGTAGTGGAAGAATCACACCATAGAAACATGCGAGGGTGGGAGAGAGAATGAATGAAGAAAAAAGAATAGGACAGGAAAAGAGGAAATACATGCGAGAAAGGGCCAGGCGTCCTTGTAAATGAGCAGAAAAGCAAGGCCTTGATCTTCTAGGACCGACTCTACCCTCCCCCTCCCCTCCCCCTCAACGAGGCAGGCCAAACGGAGCAACCAAAGAAAAAAAACGCCAAGGCCCCAGCCAATCCCAGTCAATCCGAGCCGCCATCGCCGGCGCTGAGAGAGACACAAAAAGAAGATCATCGAGGAGCTAGAAACACACCCCCCCTTCCCTCTTCGTCTCGTTGCCATGGCCGCCATGAGGAATGAAAAAGAGACATGGGCTTCGTTCTGGTGAAGCTCCAGACAAAAAAGTAAACAACGCAGTCCGTTGCCTCGACAACGTGTGCTTAGTCATCGTGCGTCTGCGCTTGTCGCTGTATGCACTGTTTTATCTTTATGCGCCTTCCTTTTCCAGTACACCGCTCCAGCTCTGCTGTATGCAGCTACGCGGGCCAGGCGGCTATCTCTTCTTCTTTATTTATACCTATGCATTTATCCGGGCTTACACATACAAACTCTAACAACAACAACCGCCAGCCTGCTTGGCCATGTCCTGCTTTTCCTATGACCTGTGCTTCTTCTTCCACTGATTCTACTCTTGCTGCCGCTTTGTACACCATGCAATGCACGTGTTTCTTCTTCATTAGTCGCTCGTGCAACCTCACCCAGCGGCATTCCCAAACAACGCCTCATATCATAATGCAGCGCAGGACTGACTTGCATTAGGATTGAATTGCTGTATTACGTGCTACTATCTCTGGGTTTCCAGAACACACCAGCCCTGACTGTCTGTGGCCTCTCAACTCAATCTGTACTATTCTCCTTTCCCTGTTCACTAAAAGAACGAGCCCCAGACCCCAGACCCTGTAGCACAGCCTATAGCCCGCTCTATTAGATTTCCCATTGTCAAGATCCCTCTCCTAGCAACCACGCTAACGAGGAAACACATCAGAAAGTCATCTTCGCCTACCACCTATTCCCTTTTTTCTTGTCTCGACTGTTTGTGTCTTGCCTATTGCCTTTTAGTGTCTATACATTCTTACAGTCATACAAGTAAGTATTAGAGGTCCACATGCCGGATTGATTGAAAGCGCTGGCGCAAAGCAGAAAAAAAAATATTAAAAAAACAACAGCAACCTAACGGCATTAAACAATGTTACTGCCACAGCCCACTGCCAAATTCAAGTCAGACATGTGCACAATGGCATTGCCGAAAGAATTAGTCAAGTGCTAGGGTTGTATATTTCTATATCACAAGGGTTAATATAGGCTTCCATGCACTACCAGGCAAGGACTGGAACGTAAAGACGTAGACTTGGATGCGGAAACTTTCCGGAATAGCAAGTATTTACGGCGGCAACAAGAACAACATATCCATGAATGAAAAAATAAACATGCCTCTCAAGATAACTAACCCTCTACCCTCCTCGGCTGTTGCCGGCTCAGACGCAGAGTTCCAACAGCCATAAGTCACCGGGTAGCAAAAATAAGCCCCCAAGTAGGAGAATCAGAAAATCTCAATAGATAGCGGGCACGGGGCAAGAGACTAAACTCGGCCTTGGCTTACCGTAAGGAATCAAAGTGGAGAGTCAAGACTAATAATGCGTTTGCTTGCTTAGTCGGCGATGTATCTAGAGTGGGGGTAGGAAGAGATAAGTGAGCTAGAAGAAAAGTAGTCAACAAAGAAACGAGATTGACAAGATAGGCGATTGAAAAGTGGAGAGGAGAAGTATCCCGAGGGAAAATAGTCCCGGGGCGGTGGGCGCCGCCATCGTTTCGCCTGACTCAGAATAGGCAACTCGGATCTATATATGTACAAGGTCGGAGGCTGGCGAGAAATAGTTGGATGTAAGCGTAAACAGGCATGTGTCATAGATACTGAACATGCAGAAGATGAGAGAATGAACGAGGATGTTGATAAATGAATCATCAATAAAAATAGACAAAATAGCAAGAGAAATACAGCAGCATAATGTGCTGAAAGCAAAATAGTAACACCAAGACCACACAGTAGTACAAATTAACAAGATACAGATATGCTCTATCTCTATCAGTCTAGCTGACCTCGCGCACAACTTTGTCAATGGCCTGTGCAACATACTCCACGTTGCGGGTGTTGAGACCAGCCATGCTAATGCGACCATTGTTGGTCATGTAGATATGCGACTCTTCTCGAATGCGCAGGACCTGAGCCGGTGACAGCCCCGTGAAGCTGAACATACCGATCTGGTCGGTGATGTGGTTCCACGTTCCGGGAGTCTTAAGCTCCTCCAGCTTGCTGCGCAGAGCGGTGCGCATGGCGATGATACGGCCCGACATGGTGCGCAGGTTGTCTTTCCACTCCTCGTACAGAGCGTCGTTGTTGAGCACGACGGCCACGATACGGGCACCGTACAGGGGAGGGTTGGAAATTTCGGAGCGCTGCAGAATAGCCAGCTGAGAAGCAACACGAGTTGCCACATTGGCATCGGCAGCAAGACTGGCAGCCGAGGCAACGGCATGAAGACAGCCGGCACGCTCACCGTACAGGCCAAAGTTCTTGGCGAAGCTCTGGGCAATGAGCATGTCGAAGCCCTGCTCGATAAAGTATGAGATAGCCCACGCATCACGAGCAACATCACCGGAGGCGAAACCCTGGTAAGCGCAGTCGAAGAACGGGAAGTGGTTTTTCTTCTTCAGCAACTCGGAGATCTGCTTCCATTGGTCCTGCGAGGGGTCGACTCCGGTGGGGTTGTGAGCACAAGGGTGAAGCAGGACGATGGAACGGTCGGGAGCCTCAGAGAGCGACTTCATGAGCCCATCAAAGTCTAGCCCGCGGGTAGCCTTGTCAAAGTAAGGGTACTGGAGCACAGGCAGGCCGACATTGTTAAAGATCTGAGTATGGTTGGCCCAGGTCGGGTTAGAGATGTAGACCTGGCGGTTTCCGCGGTAAAACTTGCTCAAAAAAAGAGCTCCCATGTGCACAGCACCGGTTCCCGAGATGGTCTGAACCGATGAGACTCTCTTCTCGGCCAGAGCAGGCGAAGAAGCGCCGATGATTAGCTCAGCAGCCTTGCTAGTAAAAGCAGGGACACCCAAAATCGGGGCATATTCATGGTTCAGCTCGGGGTCGGCGGCAAGGATAGCTTCAGCCTAGAGCAGTTGATAGGAGGGGTTCAGTTTGTCAGCAAATAAGGAAACAACAGAAGAGGGCTTTGGACCGTACCTTTTTGACAACAGGAAGCACCCACGGCTTTGCATTTTCATCACGGTAAGCGCCGATTCCCTGTAGCGGAGAAAGAGGGGAAGAGATTAGCACTTTGGAGACGTAGTAAAGCGAAGTAGAAGGCAGCGTGATAATTCGGCGACGGAGATATTGGGAGCAAAAAAGATCCTTACCAGATCGACTTTCTTGGGATCCGTGTCAGCGCGGTACGATCTCATAAGGCCGAAAAGAGCATCTTCAGGCGCCTGAGGAACCAGCTCAGCGCTGAAGATGGATGCATCAGATGCAGGGGCGGAGGAAGAGACGGAGGAAGCCATGTGGGATGAAATAGACTCAAGGCGTTGAGCAGCGGTAGAAAGGGTAGAGGAAGAAACAGAATGGAAATAATTAGGGCAAGAAAGAGAGGCAGAAGTAGCGACGGAAGCAGAGGGACGGACGGACGAAGCACAGAAAGAGGGAGAAGGCGAGGGAAAAGCTGCAACTGGAGCAGAGGCAGGTGTGCCAGCTGAAATAGCTGCTGCTGCCGCGGAATCGCGGGGCGCCTGTGCCATTTTGAAGTAAAATGGTTCGACGTCCTGTTTTTCTATGACACAAGGGTGTGAGTCCTTGCTTGACAAGTATAAGCTCCTGTTTTAGTGGTCCCACTCCAAATATTTAAGTGGCTCCCCAAATATTGACAGCAAGCAAGCAAGTTTGTGGTTGACGGGTTGTCGTCGTGGGAGATGGTATTTTCAATGGCCCAAGACCTGAGGCGCTGAAAGGTCTAAGGGATGATTGTTTGCGCTTCATCTCATTGGCCCGGAAGTGTGGAGTCCACCGGGTCCCCTCTGGCTCCTCTGATGAAACAAGCTGAGCAAATTGGGGCATTGGAGTGATGGTTTGGGGCGATGGCTGACTAAAATCCGTTAGACCGAGGAACGGAGAAAGGACAGCGCCTTTGCTAGTTGACGAGTCGTGGTAGCTATAGAGCCTCCTAGCCAAGTTTGCTCTCACGGATAACAGACCGCCTAGAAATGCCGAGCCCTGGCGTGGCTCTTCTGATGGCCCTTTTGACGGCCCTTCTGATGGCTCTTCTGATGGCCCTTCACCAGCATCGGATGGCTCGCCACCATGAAAATTGGGGTCCCCGCCACATCATACAGGCTGTTTATTGACAGGGTTGCTTGCAATGCTCACTATATAGCGATGGCTGGATGGCTGTTTGGTGCACCCAAGAATGGCCAGTTATCGCTGAAGCTAGGTGTTTAACAGTGCAGCTCATCGCCAGCATGCGAGAGCTTGGAGGCAAAATACGGAATGACGAGAGAGCATTCTTAGTATAGCAGCCTGTTTGAAGCGGGCTGTGGCTCCCAAAGAGCTGATCGGAGGTGCACCAGAAAGCCTCCAGCTCTAAGCTCCCGTTGCGATCAACGTCCACTCATCCAACTGTTTACTGTTCTGTATCTCTGCATGTACGCCAGCGTTATGTTACTTTTATTTTATTTTATTTTTTGCATCAAGGACTTATGTCTCCCAATTCAAGCCAGCGAGCGGGCTTGATGTTTGCATCTCCGTTTGACCCTTCTCACAACAGTATGCTTTCATGCCAGTTTGCTTGCGTTCTTGGACGCATAGTGTTTTCATCCTCACTCGGAGACAAATCTGCGTAGTTGGTCTATTATACATCTTGAACTCTTAAACTAGCTGTCATGTTTTGCATTAAAAAAAGGAATACCAAGCCCACAACGCCAGGAAATCAGTCTTGGGAAATCTTCGAATATGCCACCACCAAAATTTACTCACATCAACGGCATTATACACCTCCATCCCTCTCTACTCGTCCTCTTCCGGAATGTCGTCGTGGAAGTTGGTCCCATCCGTCGTCGCCTTGATTACGCCTACACGGATCAAAAAGTCTCCAAAACGCTCGCCCTCATCCCGCTCTAGTGCATATCTCTTGAGAAGTGGCTTAAGAGTGGCCAGGATTTCGTCCTCCTTGATGCTCTGGCGGTACATCTTGTTCAACCGCTGGCCATGGTAGCCGCCGCCTAGATACATGTTGTACGTGTCATATGCCTTACCAACAAAGGCTACTTCAGCTAGCCACGGCCGAGCACAGCCATTAGGGCAGCCAGTCATGCGCATGACGATCGAGTCGTGGCGTAGGCCGAGCTCCTCTAGATACGTCTCCAGCTTGCCAATCAGCACAGGCAGGTAACGCTCCGATTCGGCCATGGCGAGACCACACGTGGGGAAGGCAACACAGGCAGAGGAGCTGAGGCGGAGGCCAGAGAACTGCGTGTTGTCAAGCTTCCACTTCTTCAGTAACGCCTTAGTCTCTTCTAGTTCCTCATCGGCAATGTTGCTAAGCACAACATGCTGGTTGCCCGTTAGACGGAACTCGCCTTTGGTCTTGCTGGCGATATCACGCAGACCAGTCTTCATCTGAAACTCGGGCGTGTCCTCAACACGGCCGTTCTCAATGAACATGGTGAAATGGTTGAGACCAACGTCGTCCTTGACCCAGCCAAAGACATCGACATTGCTCTCAAACTTGAACGGCCGTGGCTCCCCAAATTTTTGGCCCCACAGCTCTTCCACCTTGCTTCGGAAGACGTCGACGCCCATATCGTCAATCGTGTACTTGAGGCGGGCGTGCTTGCGGTTCTTACGATCACCGTGGTCACGCTGGACAAGCATCACCTTCTCACAAGCAGCGTCAACTTGGTCACGTGTGACAAAGCCCATCATGCGGCCGGTTTGAGGGTATGTTTTCTTGTTGTTATGTGTGGTTCCCATACCGCCGCCAGCCATCAAGTTGAAGCCAGCAAGATGGCCATCCTCGCCCCGTATAGATACAAGGCCAATATCGTGTGCATAGACATCTGTGTCGTTATGAGGAGGCGTTGCAATGGTGATCTTGAACTTCCGGGGCAGGTAGGTTGGGCCGTACAGAGGCTCAAAGTCCTGGACCGCCTCTCCAGCAACTTGCACCTTCTTGTCATCGCCAGTCAGCCAGATTTCATGGTAGGCACGAGTTGCTGGCAGCAGGCGGGCGCTGATGCGTTGAGAGCACTCGTAGATTTCTCTATGGTATATGGAATGCTTGAGGGTGGGAGAGCACATGATTGTACGGTTAACGTCGCCGCAAGCAGCCAGACTTGTCATCATAGCACGGTTAATAGCCTGCATTGCTGGCTTAAGCTTGCCTTTGACGACACCATGAAACTGGAACGTTTGGCGGGTAGTCAGCTTCATGGTATTGTTGCCCAAATTCGTAGCAATATCATCCATAGCAATCCACTGTTGTGGCGTAGCCACAGCGCCATCTAGGCGGCAACGAATCATGAATGAATAGGCGGGCTCCAAGCCCTGAGCCTTGCGTTCGTCACGGATATCACGGTCATCTTGCATGTATGTGCCGTGGAACTTGGTCAACTGCTGATCCCACTCTGATATAGCGCCAGTGGTAGTATCCTTTAGGCCCTCCTCAATGGTGCCACGTAGGAAGTTGGAGGCAATCTTGATGTCCTCATTAGTGATCGGGGCAGGCTCCTCGGGGAGACCATCGACTTTATCAACACCCAGGGCAGCCCAAATCTTGGGCTCCCACTCCTGATAACCAGTCTGATAGCCATCAGGGTCCTGGTCATCACCCAGACCAACGTCAGCCAAACGCTTAGCACCTAGATTGGCCAGGACGCGATCGAGATCTTTTGCTGGCTTGTTGTAGTAAATACGATCCTCCTTGCGAGGCCAGTAATGCTTATCACCCAGGCCAAACACCGAGTAGTTGACTGAGGCCAAGTCCAGCTCCGTGTTATCCTTAAGAGCGACCCACAGAGCGTGGCCATTCTGGGGGAACTCGCCCTGGCCAGCAGTTGAAGTAACAAAAATTATGTTTTCCTCGCCAGGGAGATCTTCAAGGGGGTAGTCCTCCATGGTCATGACTTGGGACTTGAGGCCACGTGCTCTACCACGGCTGGCCAAACGCTTAGCCACAGCAGTGGCGTTTCCGTTATCCGAGGCATAAAGAACCGTCAAAGGAGCACCAAAGAGGCCCTCAAGCAACTGGTCGTAGGCATCTTTGGCTTGCCTCTTTTGTTGGGTGCGGATCTCGGTGCCAAAGTCCTGAGCAAGGGTCGCAGCATACTGGGGCTGTTTCTTCATTAGCTGGGTGAGCTGATTGTCACGAGACAAGAAATCCTTGAGTTCTTTCTTGATACGCTCAGAGTCCAAGATAAAGTTGGGCTCGCCTTGGGTCTCGTTTTGAGGATTCCAGCGGTACAGGGGCCAGTAGCCAACGTCGACAGCTTTCTTGGTCTCTTGCAGGACAGTCAATGCAGAGTCGTGCTCGCCATAGTAAGGGAGGTACGCCAAAACAACAGAAGGGCCTTCAAACTTGTCAGCCTCCATCATGGCCTGCAAAACTTGAGTATAGGAGCTGTAAACAGCAGTAGAAGCCACATAGACATTTCCAAAGTTCATGGCATAGAGGCCAATGTCCTTCTTCCGGCGCGTGGCATCAGCAGCAGAGCGCTCGGAATAAGGAGTTGAGTCGATGATGAGCATGTTGACATTTTGGCCAGAGGCAAGAACATGGTGCACGCCCGAATTTCCCAAATCGTATGACCAAGCGTCGGACCCAACGAGCCACAGAGACTCCTTGCGGAACAAGTCCTGGTTTTTCAAAAGCTTCTGCGACAGATCACTACTATCTGATTCCAAAGATTTGATCACTTCATCCGCAGCAATGTTGGTCCTGTTACTATCACCATTTATTGATAGCGACCACTTTGCAAGGGCCTTGGAAGGACTATCTGAAGCGAAGTCCTTAGACGAGGCAGCTGATTTGGCTTCGGAAATAAAACGATTGCGCTTTTCTCTGTGGGCCAGCAAGGAGCCAAACCCAAATTCAGGAGTTGCAGTAATGGTTTTAGAGATTCCGGTGTTTTCAGAGGTAAGGGCATTGGCAACAAAAGCCCGCTGGCCAAAGAGCTGGTTGAGGATCTTGGTGTAGGCAGTTTCGACCTTGGGTGTTTCGATCTTATAGCTGCTTTCGACAGCTAAAGCTGCTTCAACGCCAACCTCCAAGTTCTGAATAGGCTTCTCAGAAGTAAGGTTTTGGACAACACCACGAAGAGCTTGATTCACAGTGGCAGGTGTCAAATGGCCAAGCAGATGGCCCACGATGGCTTCAACGCCGCCCGGACCACCCTTGACAGAAGTAAGTACATCCAAAAGGACGGGGCCCCATCTTGTTGTCTTGCGGCGAATTTGCTCAAGCACTGCGATTTTCTTGACTGACTTGGGAATAGACTCGACAAGCTTCAAGCCCAGCCAAGGGCGATACAGGCGGGCAGTGAGGATACCAGTGTTCGCAAAAGTCTCGCCTGGCCCAGCATTAGCGACAGCCTCAACAAAGTCATGACTGTTGGCGCCGAAAACAAATACACAGTTTGTGGCTGTGGCAGAGCCGAAATACTCAAAAGCACGATACTGGCGGCCAGTGGCTTCTGAGAGCTTATACCAAATATCTGTGGCAAATGCAAAGATATCCTCCGAAGTGACAGCAGTGGACTTTTGTGTGCCCTCAGCCTCAGCCTCAGCCTCAGAAGAGGCAGGAGCAGCAGAAGTCTTTTCATCCGAATAAATCGATGTGTGGTTATAAGTAGTGGCCTGGAATTTCCGTATGGCCTCGGAGTCGAGAAGCGCCTCAACAACAGTGGGCGTTTCGGGGTTCACTAGAGATTCACTAGATGCGGAAATAGAGCGAGGGAAAAAGTGGATAACGCCTTTTCCGGAGCGGATGGCCAGTGCGTGAGCCGTCAAGGCCATGTCCTGGGCCTCTTGTACCGTTTCAGACTGAAGGAAGGTCCACCCAACATTGCGGATAGAGGTTATAACGGAGTAGTCGGGATTTTCAGAGGGCTCCAAGGAAACATGGATCACTACAGGATATGTGGCCAGCTTATAGAGGTGGCCGATAGAAGGGATCAGGATGTTGGAAGAGGTAGTGATAGTAGTGAGACGCCCGGAACGGATAGGCGTGAAAACGGAGAGAAGAGGATCGGCATTGAAGCGGACGGGAATGACCTGCGATATTAAGAAACGGAGGGTTAGAGACCGAATTTCTAGCTTCAACAATACACGCTTTGGCAACTGGTGATACGAACCTCGGGAGTTTTGCTCTCAGATGAGGCTACCAAGCTTTTTATCTGCTGTGTTACATGTGTTTTGAGCCAGGGTGAGAAGTCAGACTCAGAGTCGAGCGAGGGCTGAACCGAGATGATGACATCACTAGAGAGATAAGCAATGCGAGCAACTAGGAGAAGTAGCAAAGACAAAATTAGCAAACTCTACTATGGTGAAAAAATAAGGAGGGGAAGTCGAGCCAGATTCTGCAAGAGCGACAAGAAACAGCGAGGCTTTTTTGAGACTTCACACGCGCACAGTTTAGACTTGATCAGTTTTGACAATTGGTTGATGTTGAAACTGGACGGTCCCGGTTATGCAAATACGGACGAGATGGTTAGACGTTAGACAGGGCCCATTCAAGGAGGTTCAACGCCACAACAAACCATCGCCATCACATCACTCGCACTTGTGCTCCAAGACCGCACTGGCAGCGTCGAAAACGACGGCAAACGAAATCAAATCAATGTGGAAAATAAACTTACCGGCCTCGCTTGGAGAACCAATAGCCAGTGTGCTCGACATGATTGCTTCACTAGACAATGGCAGGGTGGGTTGATGATAGTGGGAAAAAGAGGAAGAGAGCAAAAAGGAAAAAGAAAGGCCCACGATAATATAGAAGAGAAGGAAGAAATAAAGAAGAAGAAGATGAAGATGAAGAAGAAGAAGAGTAAGCGTCTTTGCCTCTAGCAACAAGGAGCTGGCGCTGGAGGGAGGGGAAGAGCGTCCACACTTGTGACTTCAACAGCCACGCTAATTCAAGACCGGCGAAGAAAAATTTCAAGCGTACACAACCAACATACAACTAACAGAATAGGCTGGTTGTTTTCTTTTCCTCGTTTCATTTTGCCGCTGTCTCTCTGGTTAGTTTTACTAGGCCCGGTTCCATGCAATAAGCCAACACACAATAGCACACATCCCCACCAAATCACAAATCACACACGGCGATTTCCAAGCTTTCGCGATTGCGTGATCACTTAGCGTTCTGCCAGGGCATATTGCACCACCGCCAGCAATACAACGCAACACCCAGGAACAAAAGACTAGGAGCGGGCTGTTATCGATACATATACATGGACAGCTAGATGTACATACGTACACGTACACACGTACACACGTACACACATATTACTTGCAGCAAACCATCAATGCGTGGAAAGCAGTGACATGCATTTTTTGCGACATCTAAAGACTGCGATAAGCAAGCATTAGAGCTGATGGGAAATAGGCGAACATGAACAGCGACAGTGCTTCACAAATTCTTCAGCCAACCAGCCCTCGCCCATTCGACCTTCCTCCCTTTCGGTTTTGTAAACGAGCCACTACGTTCTCTACTTGCACCGATTCCGGCCCTCCCCTCGGCCCTTGTTGCCACCGAATCCTCCCAGTGTCCTTGCGCTTAATTCAGCGTCGAGCTCCTCCTCTGTTTGCCTTGCCTTACTTTGGTTTCTTGCTCTATTCTCTTCTCCCGCAACACAACCCTTCATTTAGTACTAGAATCAAATAGCCCAACAGCCCTATCCTGTCCAATCACGTATTGTGTATACATCAGCGACAACCAACCCCTGCTTTGTAACGACCAGTCCGCTGATGTTGTCACCAACACTCTCTCTAAAGGAAGGGGTCGGGTCCCACCGTACTTTTTGGTCTTCTTGGTAGCTAGGATGGCTGCTTTCGTAGGAATAAGTCTGTCTATTAGATCCGTCGCTCGCCATTTCCCATGTCCTGCTCGACATCAATGACACCTTTTGTGGCTCTTGTAACTGCGGAGCTTGGCGGCTACCAGTGCCATACTAGGGTTATGTAGTGACAACAGCAAGGGTTAAGACGCGAAAAAGCTTTTCCTTGTCGTCACGTGAAAATATTGTCAGGTACGTACATTCCAGTTCGATTCCGGAATAGCGCGCGTAGTCAAGGGGGAGGGGAGCTGTCAGGGGTCTCTTTTTCTCAACATGCACAATGCGGCAATACTTTGCACTAGGACTGCTAAAATGTCTTTCTTTTCTGTCTTCACTTCTCCCTCAAAAGAGCCAAGGTCATGGATAAAATTCATGCGGGACACCCGCAATGGTAGTGGGTATGTTGGTATTGACATTGTGTGATGAAACCCCCGATACATATTAAAACGCCGTTAACCCATATCATTGGCCACTGGCCGAAAACCAAAACGAGAAGAGGGCCTAGGCCTCATTCGAGAATAAAGTAGTATCAAGTAGAGAGAACTAGGGGAAGGGAGAGCGAGAAAAGGTCAAGAAATCAATCAGAGCATGGAAAAATGAACAAAGATAAAGAAACGAATCGCTCGCTATCCAGATGCCGCATTAAGATAGGGTAAAAGTTCGAGGTAAAGTGGGCAATTTACACCACGACTGTAAAGGAAGACGATAAATAGTAAATTCGGCCCCCTCTCCCCTTAGTAATGGCGAATGACAAGCAAGCAAACATGAGCGTAAATGTGGGTGCATGCAAGCGTGAGCATGAGGGCGCAAGGCAAGAGCTCAAGTGGCGCACTCTGTCTTAGACAGCATCGTCTGCAATCTTACGGAACCGTGCGTTCATAGACCGTGCCCACTCGTCTCTATCTGAAGCATCGAGCCAATACGACCGGCCAACGCCAATCATGAGACGGGCCAGCTTTCCTCGCCACGTGTGGCCTTCAGCACAGTCCTGGGTAAAAGGCGCCCCCAGCTGCTTGATGGGGTCGTCATTTTCGACAACGCGGTCCATGTGACGTCTTAGACACTGTTGCGCAAATGCGGCCACGACAAAACAGAGATAGAAGCGGCCGAGAGTGGCAAAAACGATTATAATGATGCTAAATGCCGTATCGTGGGGCATGCTCGACGCACCCTTGTAAAGACTGCCACTGCTGACCTTAAGCGGCATTTGTGACGTGACAGAGTCATCACCTCGGGCGTCCTCAGCAGCCCGCGCGACATACCAGGTCATGGCGAACGAAGCGGTCAATGCGAGGTTGACGAACGAGTCGATAATATACAGCCAGGCAAAGGCTAAGCACTCGAAGGGACTCTGCTTGCGAATATGCGGTATTAGGTAGACAAGACTGAAAATCGCTAATACGCAGTAGAGGTAAGTTGGTATTTGTAGGGCGTTGAGGCTATATCCCGTCAATATGGCAAGGAGGCCATATATGCCTGTAGCTTTGTTGAAGACGAGGATGGCAGCGATAATCTCAGCCGCCAAGGGAAGACCGACACATCCTAGGAACTTCTGCGAAGCAAAAAGACAGCAAGACGTTAGCGCTACTGTAATACAGGCGATTAGTGTTGTTGTTGTTGTTGTTGTTGCACATGACATGATATGCGCTCACTACACCACCCCTGAACCGAAGCATAAGTCTGAGACCTGTGCCGCATCGCGCTTGTTTTTTTTATACCATCCGTTCTCTAAGCAGGTGATAGACAACAAGAGGTGAAAAAGAAGTGCAGGCAGACGGGCTGATTAATAGACATATAGACAAAGATGAGGCGGAGCATGTAGTGAGGCAAGGCCAAGTGAGCAGACATGCGATCACGTTGCGACAGGCACCTAAGATATGCGGCAACGTACCTTGGGACGTGGAATCCGGAAGAGACGGGAAAAGGAACGCATGACGCTAGCAGGTTGGTCGGGAAGACCAGCAGGGCGGGAGCAGGGCCAGGCGGATTTATACAAGTCCGTATGCGATCTGGGTGGGGAGAAGGGTGGTGCGCGTTACTGTCACCACCAAGCAAAGGAAAGCCCAGTATATATGGAAACAGGTTTGGTCGCTTGGTTAGGCTTCGAGACACAAATGCCAGCAGCAGAGGCAGGATGCTAGACACGCTAAAGTAGAGAGACCGCAGTGGTAGCAGCACAATAAAGAAGCAGGATAAAAGGAAAGTCGGTCGGGTCGGTCGGTGTAAAGGAGCGTCTGGAATTGGAAGATGAAAGGAGAGAAAAAAAAAGAAGAAAGGAATGACAGGTGATGAGCCGTAAAATGGCGGTTTAATATCTACAACCAAGGTCTCTCTCAAAAGGTGAAGCTTACTCCCCCCTCTTTGGTTGCTTGTCTTGTCTGGCTGAGTGGGTGGGCTGAGTGAGGAGAGAGAGTGGTGTGGTTGTTGTGTGAGAAGGCAAATTAGTAGAAGTAGAAGAGACGATTTAAAGAAGAAAAAAAGGGGACGAAAAAAAGAAATAAAGGGACATTTCAAACAGGATAATTAAGTTTGCCGAGAGAGAAAAGAGAGGAACCTGGGCGCCCCATCAAGTTTAAACTACACATGCATGCAGCAATAACTACAGTACAGGATATATTATTACATTGCATATGCGGACATGCGGGCATTAACAAGCCGGACTTTCGCTGTGTTGTATTACTACAACAAGGGGCTCATCAACAAGCTCCTTTGTCTGCGCCCAGCAACAGAGCAGCAGAACAGGCGATCAAAGCAAGCTAACCAATGAGAAATCTCGACTTCCGGGCCCACCGAAGAGCCTTGACTGGTGCCTTGAGCTGTGGAGCTTGAGTCACGTGAATGGCATGGGCCTCTCTCTCTTAGTTTGCCAGCTGGCTGCGGGCATCTGTCAGCGCGCCTCGCCACCTGTCCATCTCAGCCTTGCGCCAGCCCTTGAGCTTAGGCGCGTTATCGCGAACTTTGCTCAGCCTTGTCCTCATTGCGGGCTAAAGTTGACAACAAACCCCTCCCGGACTAACAACCACGCAGCACAAGGCTTTTTTGACCGAATCTAGGCAGCTCTTTTTCAGCAGTTGCTCCATCATATCAACCAAACCCTATCAAATTCGCATTGATATCGCCCTACACATAGTTCGCCCATGGCGCACCAGCAGACCTTCACGTCGGCCAATGCGCCGACTGACGTATATGGCGGAGGTCTGTCTCTATTTCCTTTGAGTCTTGATATACTTGCTATCATTGTTTCGGTAGTTTTGCTAACCTCCAGCTATTCCTCACAGATGAGGCGTTTGCACTTGTTATCGACCCAGGCTTTTCCAATACATGCGGCGGCTTTGCGGGCCGTGACAGACCCGACATTGTCATTCCGTCTTCCTACGCAAATTATGAGTCCGGTCAAAGCAAATATGGCGACGAGTTTTTGCACCCATACGAAGGCCTGAGGGTTCGCAACTATATGTCGCATGACGGCATTGTCGAGAACTGGGATGCGGCTAGAGATCTGTTGGGAAACGTAGTGATCGACCGTCTGCAGCCATCGTTGCGCTCATCGCTAAAAAAACCATCGCCAGTAGCAGCATCCCAGTCGCTTGAAAAGGGAAAGGAGAAGGAAGTAGTCGACGGTTCTGAAAATGGTGCATCAGCATCTGCACCAGCCGATGGCGATGGTGACATTTCCATGGGTGAGACCAGTGCTGATGCCGCAACTTCCTCCAATGCTGCCGCTACAGAAAACGCCGAAGCTGCCGCCGAGGCTGCCGAGCTTTTGGAGAAGCCACTGGCAGAAAACCCGTTGCTCCTGACTGAAGCTCCCTGGAACACGCCCAAGGCTCGCGAAAAGGCCATGGAGCTTATCATGGAGGACTGGGGCTGCCCAGCCTTCTGGTTCGGCAAAACCCCCGCGCTCGTTGCCTTTGCTGCCGGAAAGGCCACTGCTCTGGTCATCGACGTCGGCGCTTCTGGGACTTCAGTCACTGCCGTGCATGACGGTATGGTGCTCAAGCGCTCTATCACGCGCTCACCCGTCGGCGGCCTCTGGCTCTCACACCAAGTACGCAATATGTTTGCTACTTCCGAGTCAACTGTTGATCTGACACCAACTTTTATGGTGGAGAGCAAGACTGCTGTTGACGCTGGTTCTACGGCTCAGTTCACCCCACGCAATTTCTCCTTTGCCATTGACCCGTCCTTCCGTGCGTACGAGGAAGAACGCTTGCTCACTGATTTCAAGGAGAGTGTTGTTGAGGTTTGGCGCGGCCCCGCCAAGCTCACGGCTGCCGGAACTGAAGATGCTATCCGTGCTCAGCCCGGCCGCGTCTTTGAGATGCCTACTGGAGCCAACCAAATGTGGCGCGAGCAGCGTTACCGCGTAACCGAGGGTATGTGGGACGAAACAGCTGCATATCCCGCTACATCTACATCTGCGCCTGATAGTAGCGACCCCGAAGCCGCATACCGCGCACCATTAACCAAGGCCCAGACAATCCCTGAGCTCGTGCGCACGGCCATCGCCGCTGTTGACACCGATCTACGACCCAACCTACTTGCCAATATTGTTGTGACTGGCGGCACAACACTGATTAACGGCTTCAGTGACCGGCTACAGGCTGAACTATCAGCCATCTTTCCCGGTCTGCGCATCCGGTTACATGCTGCCGGACTCAGCAGTGAGCGCCGCTTTGGCGCATGGATCGGTGGGTCCATTCTGGCTAGCCTTGGCTCATTCCACCAGATGTGGATCTCAAAGAAGGAGTACGAGGAGAATGGTGCGGCCATTGTGGAGAAGCGCTGCAAGTAGGCTCTGGGTTTTACGCCCGAGAGAATAATAACAGGAAATAGCAAGACTGTGAGTTGCTTCCGGCGCAACAATCTAGCACTCCAGAAGGGTTTCAAGAGAGAGGAGAAGAAGGGGGGGGGGGGTTCGTGGAATTCTGTATGCGCCATATGCTTGTATTCCACAATGAATGAAGCGAAAGAAAGGTCATCAGTCAACAGTTAGTAGACTAGACAGTAGCTAGCCCTAGCTATCCCACACACAAAGCGCCCAACAAGCCTACGCGAAAGCCAAGACCCAGGACGGTGAACATGATGGCATACCAAATTTGATTTAGCGTTGCCATGAGCCTCTTACTATGTGAATAAGTACATTGCGACTGAGACGAAAAGAAATAGCCAAACCAAACAGACATTTAGACCATAGTGACAGACTATTTAACATAATACAATACGGGTAGGATAGTATGTGTGTGAAGAAAGACAATGAGATGATATAGTATATGTACCTTTCAAGAAATATGCCATTAAGATGAGAGAACAAAAAACCCCCAACACCAATAGATATGTAAATACCGACAAGATCACCACTGAGATATAAACAACAGGTGGAAAACAGAAAAAGCCAATTCAAATAAACGCTCTTATGCGTGAAAGTCATCCCTCCCAAGATTAAAAAACCAACCAAGACCGCAAAGACAAAAACGCCATGTTAATGCTGAAAAATGTGCGTGTGTGCAGAGCCAAAGGAAGATTTGGCCACAGAGAAAATAGATGATGATAATGACAATGGAGGAGGGTATAGACAGAGGCTGACAACCAGCAGACAACAATATGGAGAGGAAAAAAGAAAGAAAAAAAAAAGAAGGCAAGGAAAAGAATGTGAAGTAAAGGCTACAGCCCTACAAGAGCTAAGCCAGGCTATGGAAATGTACAGGACAGACAGGTTCCTATAGTTCAACCTGCATAGCCTTCGGGTGTTGCATCAGACTCGCACTATAATTTACTCCACCTTGACTCGCTTCATCTCAGGAGCAGGGTCAGTGGCACCAGGCATGACATCTGGGCTTTTACGCTTTCCAAGACCCAATAGCAATGACGGATCATCTCTCAGAAAACTAGGACCGGAACCAGCAATAGGAGTAGCAAAGTTCAATGGACTGGGGAGAGTGTTGGAATCACGACCACCCCAGGAGTCGGCGCCTCCAGTAGACCAGAAAGTGCTAGGACTAGGAAGGTACTCGCTAGACATGAAGCGCGAGGGAAGAAGAGCACTGGGCGTATCGATTTTGATGCTAGAGTTGAGGGAGTTCGTATTGTTGTTGCCACTGTTGTTGTTACCAGTGCTGTTGTTTTGGGGCGGAGCGGGACGAGCAAATGGGTTTGGCGGGCCAGACGCTCCAGCAGAAAGCAAAGACGAAGCAGAGGGTGAAGGTGGAGGCAGCACCAGGATAGAGTGAGAATCCGATGACTTGCGCTTAAGCGATGGAGCTTGGGTTCCAGTGGCTGTGCGCGGCGAGCTGTTGTCGGCACCAACACCAGCACCCGAAGCACCTTCATCTTCGGTATTCTCATCAGGAATCTGGACTTTAAGTCTGGGGCGCAAGGCACTGCTACCAGGAGTTGTAACGGCATTGGCACTATTCAAGCTGTTGGAACGCGATGGCGGGGTAAAGGTGGTTTCAGGGATGTTAATGCTAGGTCTAGACATGGCTAAACGCTGCGACCCAGGCGGGGAAGACTCGGAAGCATTAGATTTGCCCTCGCTAGACTCCTCTAGATGGTTGGGCGGAGAGCTACCCTTTTTTTCAGAAGCTCTCGAGTTGAACGCGTCCAAGTGCTGCGACAAAACAGATCTCTGGTCATCAACAGGAGTGAAGATGCTGTTGTTCTGAGTTCGACGCGGAGGCAGAATCTTCTTGGCGAAGTTTGTATCCAGCAGCGGTCTCCGTGGGGCTTCCATTCTCATCGACTCAATGACAGGTTGAGCCTGTGCCTCGTTTTTGGCAGTCTCGGTTTGGATATCCTGGATTTGAGAGCCATCCATGGCAACAGACTGAATTTCAGTATCAGAGGGAGGAGGCTGAGAGGTAGAGTTTGTGGTGCCGGTGGACTGGGTGGTAGGAGCCAGCATTTGAGCATGAGCCGGAGCAGGAGACATATGAGGCATGGGCTGAGATCCAGGAATAGACATGGACTGAGGGACGGACATTGGAACAGAGGTAGGCTGGTTTGGCAGAATCGAGTGAGGGGGTTGAGGCGACGGGGTGTGGTGGTTGATGACAGGCATAGCATGCTGGGGAATGGGCGAGGGCACTTGGGAAGGGTGCGGAGGCGGGGCAAGACCATCATGGTAGGGAGTCATGGATCTGCGCTGTTCTTCCATGTATTGTGCAGCGGAAGGGTGTTGTTGAGGCGGAGGAGCATTGTAAGGGTACTGGACAGGAGGCATAGATTGACCATGGGGCGGAGCCATGTGGGGATGGCCGGAAGGGTGACCAGCAGATGGGCCGTAGATGCCGTTTGAGGTAGGCATGTACGCGTAGCCATTGGCGTTTGGCGCCACCATGGGAGGTCCTACACGTCTAACATCATTCCTAGAAGCAGGCCGTGAGCCAGGCTGGGGAGTGTGCGTGCGATGGGCAGGGGGGAAGACACCGTTTGGTATGGGAGGCGAGGCGCTGGCAGTGTGATGGCGCATCTGCGAGAACTGGGAGGCAAAGTGGGGAGGAATCATATGCGGCTCCATGGAGTCGCGCTGGGGTGGGGTAGTGTTGATGTCGTCGTCATCATCATCATCGTTGCCGCCATTAAAATCAGCGGGGCCCTTGTGCTCGATCGGACCAGTGTGCTAGAGGATGTGGAAAGCATCATGTTAGTTGCAGAAAGACAGAGGATAACCGCGATGGCAGACATACGTAGGCTTGTTGTTGCACCATGGTGCGCAAATCGGTGGATGAGTACTCATAGAGCTTTTTGTGGTTGCTGGAGAAGATAATCACAGCAACATCGACACTGCAAAGGACGGAAAGCTCATGCGCCTTCTTGAAGAGACCGCCTTTGCGTTTGAGAAATGTTCTGAAGGCAAAGAAGAGAAGAAAGAAATGTTAGCTCATGACAAAAATCGTGGTGGCGTTTTTAGTAGGTGTGGGACAGAGACAGCCGATCAACAACTTGGACGAAGAAAGGGAGATAATACGTACACAGAACGGTTTCTGTCATCTTTAATGGCCTTGATTTCTATCTTCCGACGACCCATTGCGACAAGTTTTGATATAGCACCAAAAATAGAAAAACGGCAAAAATGAAAAGCAGGTTGAAAGAAGTGGCGATAGTCGTAGAACGTATGATGAGATGAAAAAGAAAAAAAAGAAAAGAAAAAAAAACTACGATCGGGCAGTTGGCAAAAGAAAAGCTGAAAGGAAGGAAAGAAAAAAGTAAGTAAAACTGAACAGGAACACAAAGAAAAAAGAAACAAGAAAGCGGTTATTTGTTTTTTGTTTCTTTCGGTATTGGCAATTCGCGATGATGAGATCGTGACAATAAATAGAACAGGAGTGAAAATAGAAACCAAGAAAGAGAAGAAGAGGAGGAAAAGGGAATTTTATGAAAGCGGGACGGGGAAGATGTAGGCAAAATTTATGAGCCCGTGTCAAAGGTGGTGAGGACCAAAGAGGAAGGCTCCAAAAAGCTGAAACGCGGCAATGAGAGAAAGGGAAAGAAGGGCAAGGGCAAGGGGAAATAACCATCCAGAGAAAGCAGGAGGGCAGAAGGACAGAGCGGATTGGGCGTGGGGGATACAAGACGGGAAAGAAGAAGGCCTTCTAGGAAAGAAGGGCGAGGCAAGAAGGCAGGAAGGAGGCAGGAGGCAGGAGGCAGGAGGCAGAAGGCAGAACACAAGCAACTTCTCTCGTTCAGATCTTGTGAGAATTCAGAGTCTCGATTTTCTCCCCCGCTAAAAAGACAAAAAGAAATAGGGCTGGGCCAGCTAGAACTCACCTCTGATGTCACCAGTCGTAATGAAGCTCAGAAGAAAAGTGGCAGTAGCTCCTTTGTTTTTCCGTCTTCGTTAGTGTCTGTCACTGCTTGAACACAAGCGACTTCTTGTTTTTTAGTGAGCAAAAGAAGAAGAAAGAGGTTCAAGTAAAGTCTTGGATGGAGCTTTGCTGGTATGCTAATAATAGACGAACAGAGTCGAAAAAAAGGGCGGGATGAGTCGCTGTTTATAAATGGAAAAAAATGGGACGACGAAGCCCAGGGAGCGCAGAAGAAATATGGAAGAAAAGAAGAATAAATTAAAAGAAATTACAGACCAGCGCGGAGAAAAGATGAGAGAGTCCAAGCAAAGTGTATGAATTTTTAGAACATTGCATAAGAATAGAACGGGGCCCTGTTCGGACCTTGCTTAGTTGCAGGTAAATGAAGGGGAGCAAGGCGGAACATTTTTTTCCAGAGGGGGTGACGGCGAGAAATCGCACCCCCAAATTTCCTGATTATAGATTACAGTGCAGGAGATGGGGAAGGAAGACTTGGGAGGCTTTGGAGTCTTTAGAGTCCCTGGAACCCTGGCGCCTCCCGCTGAAATTACAGTGGAGCCCAAGGCCAAGGACACTAAGTGTGTTGCGCCAGATTGGGGTCTGAGGGTTGTGGTGAGCCGGAGTTTAGCCGCGGCTACTGAAGACCAGACAAAGAGCCACTTGATCTGAAGGAGAAGAAGCTGCCGCTGCCGCTGCCGCTGCTGCTTCTGCTGCTGCTGCTGATGCTGATTCTGCCACACTGAGGAAGACCTCTGGCTGTCTGGCACCACACTCATGCTCTCAGCAGTCACTATTAACCCTAGCCCCAACCCAACACTGCCCGTCTATCTCTGCTCTGCCCCAACCCACTTGGTCTGTTGTTGAACAAGATGAACAAGAGGTCTGTGTCAACCACACAGAGGCTCGTGCTCCTGAAGAATTCCTTGGCTTCTAGCTTTGTTCTTTGATCTGCCCTTTTTCCCTCTCTTCTGTATTTTTTTCTTGCAAGGCGTCATAAGCTTGGACCCAATACGGACTTGGACCTGGAACTGACTCTGTCGCTGCTGCACTGCACTGTTGTTTCTTGCCCTTGACCCCTGTTATCACTCAGGCTGCACCAAGCTGCAACAAACTGCACCATAATCCAACTAACCCGAACAGCCGGCAAGAGCGACCCTATACTTTACGTTGTTATTTTTCTCTAATGCTCACCTCACTTCTCTCGTAGCTTCAGGTATCCCGCGACCACGCGCCACGATTTTCTTGCCTATTAACGCGTGCTCTCAAGCCCAGGATTGCAAACAACAGCGCCTTTTTATTCTAACCCTAAGAGCGCGTAATCAGAAAGAAAACCTTTTGGGAAAGTTGTGCTGTGCGTGCTCGAAACCCCTTGCATGGCGATCCTCTATTCTCTCCCACCGTAAATCATACTCTTACTTATAATGTCGACTATCGATCTAACAGTAAGCGAACGAAGCGTTGATAAGCTACCCTAC
>JAXHKN010000178.1:0-46474 GCA_038407165.1 Ceratocystis variospora
GCCTTTACGTAAAAGAGGGGAACCCCGGCTAGGGGTAACACTATTGGGGGCCATTGCGCCCCCCCCCCCCCAGCTTGGTGCTTGCTTACATACGCAAGGCTTCAATCCGCCCATGTCGCATCTCAGAAGTTGAACGAGGTGGTCAAATTTCAATTTTTCTAGTCTCAGCCTTGTAACATCGTCCACTCCTCAGCGCCTTTCCACCCTCTGCAAAGCTCGTACAACACCTTTTCCTTTGTACCTCCTGGGCCCCGAGCACTCCAAAATTCATATTCTTGCACCCAGTTATATCTATTCAGCCATGACCTCCACAATCGGAATTCCTATTAAGCTTCTGAACGAGGCCCAAGTAAGTTCTACGGTCCCAGTGCTCTTGAAGAGGCCAGCTGCATACATTTGCGATAGCCTGGCATCGCTCTCTAAGAGACCCATTTTCCTAACCCCATATTGTTATAGGGCCATATTGTCACCCTTGAAATCTCGTCTGGCACGACCTATCGTGGCAAGCTTCTCGATGGTGCGTTTAGTCCGATTCCCCATCCAAACCCACATTAGTTTTACCCGAAAACCCTGCTACCATACCATTAGCCGCTCTCATACACAGGCATCTATCAGTGCATGACCATATTGCTAACATTGGAAGGGTAAATAGCTGAAGACAACATGAATGTCCAGCTCAAGGACATCACAGTGACAGCACGCGACGGCCGTGTCAGTCATTTGGAGCAGGTCTATGTCCGCGGCTCACACGTGCGGTTCTTTATTGTGCCTGATATGTTGCGCAATGCTCCTATGTTCCGGAGTCGCAATGTGCGTGGCCGTGGTGTCGGCCTGGCACGTGGCAGAGCAACAGTCTCTCGTGCGCGTGCAAGCGGTGGTCGAGGTGGTCGGTAAAATGGATCAGTATTCCGAGGAATTTGGTGCTCCATGAGCCTCGAGAGAGGGCCTATAGGGCTTGAAAACTTCCTGATACCGATACGATTACGAATAGTAGCGAGGCGGTGGAAGATTGAGAAGGACATGAAAATCACGATACAAGCGACTGACTCTGCCCCGATATGGGATTAGGAGCATGAAGAATATACCCCGACTAATTAACGCTGAGCCAACTACTCAGAAAGGAAAGGGACACCGGAACACATTACTAGCCCTGCAAGTGTGGTTGCTATCTTGGCCTGTTCAAGACTGTTTACATGCGGCGTTTTACATTTATTTTCACTTGATTTGACTCCAACATTAGTTTTGATGCATATCTGAACATACTGTCCAATCTATTTCCGTTCCTGCATCGAGGGCGGGCCCCTCCCTCATTACATCGTGAATGAATATCTTAGTGGACATCGCATGCAAATGTGGTGCTTCCGGATTACTAGTCTTACATCTCCCTCCAAGGTATATATGTACATGATTGATGCTTCTTTTGCTCCCCCCACCCTCTCCCGTGCGCTACTTAAGTTTAGCCAAGGCCTCCTTCGCTCTGGACACAATATCTCTTAACAACGTGTACTTGTCAGAAGAGGCAGACTCTTCAGCCTTGCCATCCAGCACATCCGCCATGCTCCTTTCGGCAGCTTTAACAGCTTTGCGCCCTTCTTCGCGAACATCATCCTCCCAGAACTTGCGTGCGTCCCCCCACTTCCGCTGCATATGGCCTAGGCCTAAAACAGTCCCCAAGGCGACGACTGATCCAGCTTCGTACACGGAAAACTGCGATGCATATATCAAAGCGCCTAAAGAGGCTGAAAGACCGGCAGAGCTGAACATCTGCAGAACAAGCTTCTGTGATAGGGCTTGAAGAGCAGGGACTGTCTCTTCTTGAAGATATCTCCGAGCAAAAGAAATGTGTGTAGGCCACTTAGGTGTTAGGTGGACATTTTGGGTAGATCCAGATAACTGACTTGCCATATCAGTTGCCTTCGGGTCGGCGATGACTACTGACATGGGCTGTGAATATGCTGTGGAATGTCCCGGTAGACCCTCGCTGATACGGCCAGCGAGAAAAATCATATCTTTATCTGCACGAGGCAGAAATCGGCTGTGTAGGATATCCGACGTCAAAAGCCCAACATCGTCAACGCGCCAAAAGAGCTTCCACCACTTCATCTGCTTCCATCTTTGGCCACTAAATGCCTTGTCCAATTCCTCTTGGAGTTCCCCATGTGCACTCTGTGACCATTCGGCGAGAGCCTTGGCGAGTCTTGCAGTCTCTGGGTCTGTTTTGAGGCCAATTGCTGACTTGGTCCCGTTTTCAGCTTCTAAAACGGCATTATTGGTCTTATCGAGAGTTGACGCAACGAGATTGCGAATAGTAGCTTTAGTTTCAGATGGTGACGACATTGCTCCTTCTAAAATCCACTTGCGAACTTTGGCAATGTTGCTCTGTGTCCAAAGTCTCTCAAATTCCATCCCGTTGCTAGAACTAGCGCGGAACAAGTCGATGCCTTCAACACCAGCATCAACGTTAAGGACGGCAAACGGGAGTTTCTCGCCAGTACCTACTGAGTAGCCAGGAATATTAACAGCCGCAAGAGTCAAGAGAGACTCATGAAGCGACGAAATGGCTCCTAATTTTGAAGCCCCAATAATGCCATCAGCAACAGCAAGTACCTTGTGAACTGGGGTTACAACCGTCTGTCCTCCTATCGAAATAGGAACATCAAGCAGACCATCTTCCGATAGCCCAGATGAGTAGGGCTCGGTGAGTCTTTGGTCTTCCACAAACAGGAGCTCAATGTTGTGTTTGTCCCATGTCGGCGATGTGATGTGAAGTTCTTTTAGGCTTCCAGCCTGTGAGATGAGGCTATTCTTCTGATCAGGGAACTTGCTTATGCGCACAACCAAGGGCTGGGCTGGGTCATGGTTCTCCAGCTCTAGTTCCCACTCTTGTAGATCTGCCAAAGGGTCAGCAAAGAGGGCTCGGATGAGCATCTTGGCGCTTGACGCTGATTTTCCGTTGCTTGCCCCAAGAATAGCAACCCGGATAGTTTCATCGCCGGTAGCCTGTTCTAGACTGTTAATAGACAGCTGTAGGCGCGTTGGGCTGGCATATCCCAGCGCATGTGTGCCGATCTCGCGCAAGTGTCTAATGAGCTCTTGTCGTGGGTCTCTGTGCATTGATCCGGCATGTGTCGTTGCAGTTCGACGTGTCGTCAGTAATAGCGCCCGTCTAGCCAGGCCAGGCTGGGATTCCGAGGGGAGAAAGGGCTGCAGTATAAGTCGCTTTCGGCACCCGTAAGGTAGCCGACCAGCAAGCCGACTTGCCATTTTGGTGGCTTAATGCAAAGGTTGTTAAAAGTAAGCTATCTGGCGGGATGGGCGTTGAGAAGCTAAAACACGATTGTATTGGCGGCCAATGAAGTTGCTTATCAGATATATGCAACTATAGGTGCACACTGAACAGATCTAAATTGGGTACAAAGGCTCAGGCATCAATATCAAGAATTTGACTTCAACACAGATTGAAGCATAATCTGGCAATAATGAACGTCTATCCCCAAGGTCAAATCAACCAACACACAATGGAACAGGACAATAAATGATCCCAGCAAAGCTTCGCAGCTTCCAATAGGCGTTTAGGTTTTTCTGCCCCGCCACAGCCTTGCAGCTTTAACGACGTCACTAAAGATCCGCTAAAAAAAATATTTTCAGCCTTGCCAAAACTTTTTGCCCTTGGTGCAACTTGTGGTATTAACAGGCCCTTTCCTCTACCAATCTGCTCTCGACATCCATAACCCGATACAATGACGTCTACAAATCACCAGCCATCGCCGTTTCTATCGTCGTCAACACGAAGTAAAACGAACTCGCTATCGCTCGTCTACCTTTCTCGCGAGAACCTGGTTCCCTTGATTCTACAAGACTCCCGCCAAACCGGTGTTTTCGATGGCTATGCCGAAGGAGCTACCCTTAACAGTCGCTTTGGCTCTTTTCCCCATTCGACCTTAATCAATGTTCCGTGGGGCTCACAGGTCCGCGCTTCCAATGTAGATACTGGCTCTCGTGGCCGTAAGCGCAAGCGGAATCGCGCCGAACAGGAGGAAGACGAAGCTTCCGAGATACCTACAGCAGCATCTGCTACAGGAGATTCTCCGACGGATGCCCCTGGCTCAGCAGTTGTCAAGAAGGCTGTCACTGCTGCCAGTGGATTCCTACATATCTTGAAGCCATCGCCCGAGCTATGGACATTAAGCCTTCCACATCGCACCCAGGTTGTCTATACACCAGACTACTCCTATGTTCTTCAGCGCATTCGTGCATTCCCAGGCAAGCGCATCATTGAGGCCGGTGCAGGTAGTGGCAGTTTCACCCATGCTTCTTCCAGAGCGGTATACAATGGCTACCCTACCAGTCCGTGTGATCTTAGAGGCAAAGTTTTCAGCTTCGAATTCCACGAAGTGCGGTATCAGAAGATGACAGAAGAGATTAAGAGCCATGGGCTCTCTGGGATTGTGCAGATGACGCACAGAGACGTCTACAACGGTGGCTTCCTTGTTAACGGTAATGAAAGCCCGCAAGCAAACTGTATTTTCCTAGATCTACCCGCGCCGTGGGAGGCGCTTCACCATCTATCACGAAGACAGCAGGGCAAAGCCGGTGAAACGTTGAAAGACGAAGACCGCGACCCTAACTGGGTTTCGCCGCTAGACCCCAACGACACCGTGTATCTTTGCACTTTTTCGCCGTGCATCGAGCAGGTTACCCGGACTATCAGCGCTATGCGCCGGCTTGGTTGGGTTGATATTGACATGGTTGAAATTGCCCACAAAAGATTCAATGTTTCCCGCGATCACATGGACAAGACCATGGCTACGCCCATTGTCGACGTCGAGGATGCCGTTGCCAAGCTTGACGCTTCGCTAAACAAGCCGCAGAAGGGAGCTCATTTACGCAGGTTGGCTGACAAGGCCGCGAAGCAGAACAGCCGCTCTATGCAGGCTGAAAACACGAAGCCTTGGCTTGAAGGCCGTGTCATCCACCGTCCCGAGCCCGAGATCAAATCTCACACTTCATATCTGACCTTTGCTATTCTTCCGCGTGAGTGGACAGAGGAAGACGAAGCTCGCGTTCTAGCGCTTCTACCTCCGTGCTCCTCGAGCAAGGTTATTGGTAGCCTAGACAAGGAAGCCCGACGCAAGGAAAAAGAAGAGGCGTGGAAGTCTAAGGCAAAAAAGAGTTTCCAGGCCGGACGCATGACAGTGCCTGTCACAGAGAATACGCAAGATTCCGAGTCAAAAGAGCCCAAACAAGAGAGCAATATCTAGTCTAACGGCGGGTTAAGTTTTTTTTTATACCCATAGAGAAAATACTATATTGAACTATCTGAATTGCTCCATACTAGGGTTTATCGATTTTATATAACCCTCGCTACATGCATACATTGATTATCAAGTCAGTTACTGTAGCGTAGCCCCACCATAGCTTTATCTAGTCTTGTCACATCATTTACTTCTGTTCGATTTATTCCAGCCGGCCTCATCTGCGTGCTACCCTCACTATATTACTTAGTACCTGAATCAGTGTATCGTATTCTCTTTTCTCTTCTTGCCCTAACAATACCATCTACTCCTCGCCACGGCTTTGTCCATTGAGTATGTCTTCAACCGCTCAACGCCGCCTTCTTCAAGAGTATCGAGCCCTCACCAATAACCCGCCCGATGGCATCACTGCTGGTCCCATTGATGAGGACGATCTCCTGGTTTGGGAGGCCCTGATTCAAGGACCCGAAGGTACGCCATATGAGGGCGGCGTTTTCCCCGCAGAGCTCAAGTTCCCCAAGGACTACCCGCTATCACCGCCGACGATGAAGTTCCTGGGCGAAATTTGGCATCCAAATGGTATGTGGGCTTTTTCCTCTCCCTCTTTCACCTCCCCCCCCCCCGGGTCTCATTACTTTACGAGGGCCTGATGTTAACGCACTTCCCTCCGTCACTCTAGTCTACAGCTCCGGTCTCGTCTGTATTTCGATCCTCCACGCCCCCGGCGACGATCCGAACCACTACGAGCACGCATCCGAGCGCTGGTCGCCAATCCAGAGCGTCGAAAAGATACTGATTTCTGTCATGAGTATGCTTGCTGAGCCCAATGACGAGTCGCCTGCCAATGTCGAGGCTGCCAAAATGTGGCGCGAAAACCGCCCCGAATATGAGGAGAAGGTCCGTCAGAGTGTGCGTCGTATGCTTGGGCTATGACACAATGACGGGGTTGTGCTATGGGCTGGCTGGCGTTTTTTTTTGGAGGGACGTTGTTCTATGTGTGTCCCTGTTTCGCTTTCTCCGCTGCAAAGCATCCGTTGATTTATTTGCGCTTTCTTTTTTGGGTCCGGGAGAGAGATGTAATGCGTTCATCTCACTTTATCATATTTGAGGGTATAGTCATCAAAAAGAAATTCACGATAGCAATTCACTAATAATCAAGCAATTGTTCTATCATGCTGCCACACTCCGTTGTATATACTGTTACTCCCATTGCTGCTTCAGCTATTCTCACAATCCATTCTCTGCCTTGAATTTATCCCAGCTCTCATTGAGTGTTGCAAACACAGTCGCAGCAATCAGGCGGACTTCAGTGCTTGCATCCTGAGGAATCTATACGCATGGGGCCGTTAGAAAAACTTGCTTCGTTATCTCATGTCCAAAGATAGTACTTACCTTGTCAGGATGCGTCTTTGCAATGGCTTTCATATACGAGACCTTTACCTTGTTTGCCAGCACCAGTTCATGGAGGCCAACCTTCTTCCACCCACTGTTTTCCCAGAGCACTTTATCCAAGCTACCAATGAGAGCCCTGAGATTATCTCTCTTGCCATCTCTCCACGCCGCAATTCGAATGTCGACTTTCTCGGCCAATGCAAATTTCTCGTCATCTTCTTGCGCTGCAGCCTCGTTGGCCTTGCGCAATCTTTCCACAGCCTCAGAATTTCCGTTTGCTGGACTTTTGGCGGTAGTGGGTCGAGGCTTGGGTTTTACTACCGCTGCAGCTGGTCGTGGGGCGGGCTTCGGCGCAATGGCTTTCTGGCACCGCTGCCGGCCAGCGATTGCGGTAGGACCACCGACGCCAGCCTCGACGCACTGCTGCCACACAGATCCGGCATCAGACCAGCGCTCCATTTGCTCCAGTGCCTCAGCTTTACGTGACAGGGCCTTGCCAAATAGCTCTTTCATACTCCGCTTCTCCTCGTTACCAGTCTCTGTGTGGACCATGACAATCTCGTCTTGACCACAACTCGGGCCAATCAACTGCAGAGCATCGTCAGCATCCTTGATAGCGCTCTTGGGCTCTCCATTCTTCAGGCTTGTCAACGCGCGGTTTGTTAGGAGGACAATGGTTAAGGGATGTGTAGATGGCAAAGAACTGAGGGAAATACTGTAGGCTTCATGTGCAGAGGCGTAATCGCCACGTTTGAAGTGCGATGTTCCTTGCAGTCTGTGTTGGGTCGAAGATTGTAGAGCAGCAGGAGACACAGCAGGGATTTGACGAGCCTTAGGGGCAGGTCTAGCGGCAGGGCCAGGGGTAGACCTTTGGCTTGTGGGTGCCTGGGACTGAGGAGATGCCGACTTCTGAGGAGCTGGACGCTGAGGAAGTGCCTGTCTTTGTTGAGGTCTTGGCACGGCTGAGGAGCCACCACCTAGCAGGTCGCCCTCAATAGGCGGGGGTGAAGCCTTGGATAGCTCTGCAGAGGGCTGCTGAGTACGGCCTTTTCTCCTGTTTGGGCAAACATAGCTGCTGAGATCATCATCCTCCTTAGCTAGCTTTCCTAGTCTAGCCCGTGGATCGGAAGTGGCAAGCTTCGGGGCGTGCTGCTGCCACTTTGGAGCGCCAGAAGGCGAAGCAGATGGCCGTTCCCTTGATGTCGATGCTGAAGGCCTACTAGAGCTTCCACTCTTGCCCCTCATTCTTCCATCAGATTCCAACATCATGGCCTCGTCAGTGGTTGTCGCTGAAGAAGCCTTCTCACTATGCACCTGGGCTTCACGCATCCACTTAGGCTGGCTGGGATCACCGCCTGGTGGGAGATCTTGATTGAACTCGGCCATAGCCTTCTGCACTTTCTTCTGGCCTGTCTTCCAGAAAGAGTTGGCGGTCTTGAAAATTTGGCCAGATACAGCAGCCACAGTTTTTGAAAGGTCTTCACCTGCTGCAACGTTATTCATCCAAGCAGCAGACCCTTCACCGTTGTTGCCTTCATGTTTAGGCGGCCGACGTGAGTGTTGCTGGTCTTGGCTTTGACTATGGCTTCGGCTTTGGTCTGATTTCCCCTGGGCCTTTTCCTTGGCTTTTCGGTGTGCCTCGTCCAAAAGCCAATTCGCAGCAGCCTGAACATTAATACCAGCACCACTTTCAGTCAGGCCTCTCACTGCAGTTTTTTCATCAAAGCCGTAGGCCATTAGCTGGTCGATAGCTTTGTCAAAGGCAGGGTTTCCTGTTTTGCGGGATCCTTGTTCTTGTTCACTCGAAGAATCAGATTCGTCGATAGGCGCGGCAGGTCTGTGGCGGCTTTTGGGAGCGGGCTTCCGTTCTTTAGCTCTAGCCGCTTCCTCAGCAAGTCGCTTTTCCTCCTGTTCACGGCGCACCTGCTCAACAGGCCGAGCCAAGTCACCCAGAAAGTCAATGTCATCGGTTGAAGTTGCCGGTACAGCAGGGGCAGCGCTTGATGAAGCTGTTTTAAAGGAGCTAAGCCCAAACGGATCGTCATCAGTATCGTTGATAGACACCCCAGTTGAGGTTGTTGTAGCAGCCCAGTTAGTGGGGTTAGAAAGATCTAGGCCGGTACTATGGCTAACCGGAGTTTTCGCGGGAGGGGGATAATGGCTTGCATTGTCAACTTTCGTTTCTGCGTTAAAAGCAGCAAAAAGGTCATCGTCATCATTAGAACTGGTCTTGGATAGCTGGGCTGAAGAGGTTGACAAAGAGGCCGAGAACGGAGGCGGAGCAATAGGGACGCCAAAGCTAGGCGTCGACGCGCCAGCAGAGCCGGAGTTGTGCGACGGCTTGGGAAATGCCGATGATGCATTAGGCGGTGTACCCCGTGCGGCCAGCTGGTCAAAATTGAACTGCGACTCGGCCAGCTTCCGCTTCTCGGCCTCTTTGCGTCGCTTTTCAGCTTCCATGAGCTCCTGTCGCTCTCGTAGAGACATATTGGCCGTGGAAGAGGACGGAGATCCTTTTGCAAAGCTCATCAGGTTGCTGAAGCTATCTTGGCTGGTGGTGGCTGAGCCGGAAGCAGTGATATTTGCGGGCTTCGAGGTGGGGCCGGCGTTTGTCTGTGATAGCGGCGTTTGCCTCCCAGAGCTAAAAGGCGACGGAGTGGCGCGGAAGGAGCTGTAAGAGCTTGCATTGTTGGGGAGATTGATGGAGTTCAAATTCGAGGAGGACTTCTGGCCCTGGTTCGAGGTCGATGACCAGGTAAGCCCTGAGAGATCGTCCATTGCGACGACGGCTTGGTCTGGAGTTGAGTGGCGTTGAAGGTGTCGTGAGAGTGTTATAGCCGAGATTCCATACTACAGTGTATGCGACTTAAAATCGGTGAGTTTAGCAGGAAAATGTCCAGAGACTAACGGTATGTGCTTTTTTTCACGCATTGGAGCCAGATCAGAGTTGGTGACAAGCTTCACGTAAGGTCATAGCATAACATGGCATACGTACCTTGGGCAACAGATAGCGATCTATGCCAGCTGTTCACAGGTGGCGGCAGCTTGAGGCTGTCATGCCGTATTCTCAGTTATAGCCCTAACCCTATTCTTCATCGACAAGAAGAAGCTTGTTTCAAGTGCAATGTTACAAACGCCTGCCATTTTTGCGCTCTAAGCTGGCCCTATATGTAACGTTTTGTTAGCCTAAATAGCTCAGACACCATAGTGGTAGCATGTTATAGAAAGAACAAGAGTGACATGTCAAGCATACGCGACAAATCATGTTGAAAGCCCTCGGCTGCGCAGCAATAAGAACTAGATAGGGCTGTCGCGATATCAAGAAGCGTGAGAAAGAACACTTGGTAAAGACACTAGTTAGAATAGCCACTCCGAGGATCGGGTGCTTTATGCGCAGCAGGTAGCTGCAGTGGTACAGTAACATTTAGCTATCAAGTCAGCAGAGTGTTTCGGTTCCTGACGGCGAGTAAGTCGCCATTTCTCCTCTTCTCTAGGGTCTAATGATTGCTCAGGCTTATGTCGCGAGGGATCGCTTGACGAGCCACATGAAACGAGGGCATCCTACACTAACCAGCTAATGAGCCGGGAGAGATGAAAAAAGAAAGAAGAGAGAATTAGAGCCGGAGGAAAATAGAATACGGAAATTCCCATTTGATACGCCGCCAGCTCAAGTTCATGATGTTGTCATGAATTGCCCAAAGACAAGAGAGAGTAGCGGCGGGGGAGGGGGGAGGCATTGAGGGGCTGAGAGCTAAGGAAGAGCTGTTGGCGCACAATGGCCTGTGCTGGGTGAGTTGGCGCAGAGGGATTACTCATTGCACACAACTCTGCCATATTAAGCGTGAAGCTATTTTCCGATCTTTTTGTAGATACAATAAGCGAAGGCACAGAACAGGGTAGCCAAGAAAAGACAAGGGAAACGAAGAGGCAAAGAGAAGAGAAGAAGAAAAGAAAGCAAAAGAAGAAGAAAAAGAAAAAGAAAAGAAAAAAAGGAAATAAGGAACAAAAAGGAAAAAAGAGAAGAGAAAGAAACCCAGAAGCCTGGGTTCCCTTGCCTTGCCTGCATATACAACGAAGAAAGAAAAGAGCGTTTTCTGAGAGAGAAGCTCAAGACTTAAGCGACAGCAACACTAGATCTTGCCTACATACAAGGCCCAGTAAACAAGTATCCATTGGTGAGAAACCTGGAAACGAATGTTGTTAGGGGTTTCCGCCGGAGAGAAACAAAGCTACAATAGCACATTGGAACGGAGTAGGGTAGGAAGGGCCTTGTCAAACATAGATGGCACATGATATCACATAAGCCGAGCCAGCGTTGAAATTGATTGTTTCCAGTAAAGTCAGGAAGAGCAGGAAGCCCGCCAGGCTGCTCATACAGTTGGGTTGGACAAGCAGGCAAGCCTAGATGAGAGGGGGAGCCACGTACCTGGCTCTAACAGCCACAGGGCTTCCTGTGTGTACGTGCACACCACCCACCACCACACCGACCGAGGCTGTCGATGGCACTTGATCTTGGGTCAATCTAGAGACTGAAGCTCCACCGAAGGGGAGGAAATATGACATGCCAACGGGCGTGCTAGTTGATGTCATTGTCCACTGGACTGTTTTTAGCTAACTACTTCTGTTTCCATAGCTCTTCTTCCATTTTAAGCGCACCACCCAAGCAAGCCCAGCTCTTGTTAAGCAAGCCGCGCCGCATTGCGGATTTCCAAAAGAGGGCGCTCTATTTTTGATGGGAAGACCTTGGGCCACAATACTTAGTCCTCGCCTGCTTGTCGACGGCGGCTTTTATCCAGGTGATGACAAGAGAAGAGGCGTCGGGAATTCTTTTTTTTGTTGCCTTTTTTCCCTTTTTTTTAGTCCGCGAAATCTGCCAAAGTTAGTAAAGCGCAGAATATCAACGCCGCCTGGCCGTAGAAAGCGGAGAGTCGAGTTGAGCTGCGCCTCCATTCTTCGTCATGTGGAGGAAGAGAAAGCTGGCAACGATGGAGAAAAGAACAGAAGGTATCGTGAGTACAGCAACGGCGAGTGCAGGTCGGTAGCGGGCTGAGTTGACCACAGAATAGGATGGGCTATGACAGGGATCTGCTGCGTAGGCTACAAACAGCCCGTAGTAAATGCAGCCAGTACTAGTAGGTATTACCATAAACTAATGCTAGATGTGAAACAGGGCCAAGGGGCTTGCAACGTGTGGCAATGGGCAGCATCAGGCAAAAGCACCCTTATAGCATGACTTGACAGAACGGCAACATGAGAATCCGACGCCTAAGCAGGCAGATGATTTGCCCTGATTTTCACCTACACAACGTGGCGTGTCGTATCTCTTGCCGGCGTATGCCTATGGGGACTGTTTGTTTGTGCTTGCTGCTATGATGCGTACAGAGACGTCTCGGCTTGCGACATGTTACCCGCTGCTACGTGTTATATCCGAGTCAATTTCCTCTGTCATATCAGAGGATAAGCCGCTTACTGATGCTTCTCTATGCGTTTTACCTGACCATCCTCTGTGTTTCCTCTTGCCTTACCTCGTTGTTTACACAGCTTTTCTCCCCCTCTTCAAACCCTAAAGTCAATCACGATCTTTTTACTTTCCCCACTATTTTCTTTGGGTAGAGCCGACAGGGGGAATGAGGGACCCACTTGACTAACAAGTGGACACCGGCGGCCTGGCAGCCAATCAGAGATCAGATTCCCCTGCGCCATCTTAAACTCTAACTGTTTGGCGTTCTTTTTCCTTGTTGTAAGTTTAATTTGGTCAGGACCAGAGGACAATGCTACCATGGATGAGTGAGAGAACAGGAAGGGGGGAGGGGGGGCTACCATAAAAAGAGAGAAAGCGCTAGGCATATGTGCCAGTAAAAGGAAAAAGAAGGCAAAAAAAGCCCTATAGCCACCGCCCTATGCAGCCAGCAAGGGCATGACATCACAGTCGGACCTGTATATAGTGTCTTGCTAGTTTCTACCTTGGGCTGTCAAAGGGAAGACGGGCTTAAAAGAAACTTTACACGGCAAGGGGATAGCAAGAATGAAGGCAAAACTAGCTAGCACATACATGTGCAGCAGCCATTCCAGGCGCTTTCCTGTTCAGTCGCTAGTGCCGAACCCTAAGAATGAATAGTAGCTCTGCAGTGCATCTTGCGCATGAATAGAGCCGTAGGGTGGACCGATAGGGAGCGCCAGCCACTGCAGAGTTGTAAACTACGAGCTGGTAGTACATGAGACATGTAAGATTTGGAGGAATTCTGTCGTGGCACCATTAGGTTTCCATTCTCTACACTCACCTGGACAGCCACAAGGTGTCTCACCGCCCCGGCGTGAGAGCGAGACCTGAGGAGAGACCTACAACACGACAGGAAGCAAAGCACAATCAAAACAGGTGACGATGTTTTATTTTCTTCCCTTTTTCCCTTCCTCATCTTTTCGCCTGGCTGGGCAAGTCAGAATCTGGCTACTTGTCTTGTCCTCTCACTGGCTGGTGTTCCCGGACCCCTGCCCTGGTTGTCCTCCTCGTTTTTGTCTGACTATGTTTTGGGTGGTTCCTGGCTCCCCCCCCCCCCCCCCATGACCTCGCTGGCCTGCCTGTCTCTGTCTGTCTTTTCTCTTGTTCTTGCCCTCTCAGGCACAAGACACAATGGGAGAACATCAATCTTCAAGGTTGAGCAAAGCCCCTCCCCCCCGGTCATCCTTTCTCATGTCATACGGATTAACAGAAGTGTCTTCTCCCCCTTGTTCTCTCTTGTTCTCTCTTGTTCCTTTTTCTCTTCTTTTTAGGGCCTTCGTTGACAGCAAGTCCACACTAATTGTTTCTATTCCTGGGACTACCTTGTCGTCTATATCCGATTTCTCTGCTGGTAGCGGCGTGGTTAAGCATATGAAGAAGCGCAGATAGGAAGCAAGGAGGCAGCATGTAGCTTAGAAATTGTTTTATAGAAAATACAAGGTATCCCCCCTCGTTTTCTTCTTCTATTTCTCTTTGCGTCTTTGCTTTGCTCTCTCATGTTGTCTGTCGATATTCTTTTGACATCTACATATCTTTAAGTGGTGTTGTGCTCAGCTCACCCCTTTCGTCGCCCTACAGTCGTTTCTTCTTCTTGCCTTATACTGCATTCTATTCCACCCTCTTTATTTCTTTCGGCCTCCTTGTGTCCTCGTCCGCTCGTGTACCTTTTTCCTCGCTTTCAACGCTTGATACCCGCTCCTTCACGTACTTACGCTCTTTGCTGCTTCTACTGCGGCTTCCCGTTCTTCACTGCATCTACGCATATTGTGCTACTGCTAAATCGGAACTTTGGTATCCGTCTTCTCTCTCTTCATTTCGGCTCTCTTGCTTTATCTCTCAGCTCTGCTGCGGTCGCTTGCTCAGCTTGGCGTGCCTCTCTCTCTGACCTCTTTGCTCTGGACTTTGTAAGACGCCCTTTCTACTCTTTTGCTGATAAACATATGGCCTATATCCCCTCCTATCTTCCTCCTCTTCCCCCTCTTCTCTTGGTCAGCCCTTACACTACATTGCCTCATGCTTGTTTGCCCACACGTGCAGATCTTTTGCTCCCCTGCTATTCCTCAGCAATCAAGCCATATATTGCTAGCCCATCGGCCTCCCTTTACCTCTTGCTAATACTTTTCAAGAAATTCTTCAACATAGGCTTTGCCCGTGCTACTTGCTCCTCTTTTCCTATCTTACTCCCTCTCACCTCCTGCTGCTTCATTTGCACTTGGAATCCAGAGACCCTCTTCTTTGCCTTGGTGCGTTAATAGTTGCGTTTGGCCTCTATTTCAAGCCTTTTAGTCTCTATTACCCTCCACCCAAAACAACATCGAGACTGGCCCTTTAACGCAAGCTTGGATTGGCTCCATTGCTTGTTTTGGTTTTATTCTTTGCCTATTTGCTGCCGGGAACGAGCTCACTGAGTCCTTGAAAGAAACGTCTTCCATATAGACCCAAGACTCGTAGCTTTTTCTTTCCCGTCCCCGTTTCTCTTTCTTTTTCTGCCCGACCTGTGCTTGATTTGCTCAGTCTTGGGATTTTGACTATAGTGAGTTATCTCGTCCCTTGCATCTCCCTTGCTTGCCCAGACGCGCAGCGTGTGCTAACCGAGAACCCATTATCTTTACCGCCAGTTCATCTACACACTTTTCGCACATACAATGAAGTCCTCTCTTCTTGTTCTGGGCTCAAGCCTAGGCCTTGTCTCCGCCTTTTGGCGTATGGAGTGCCCGTCCCGTGTCGGTAATGCCCGTTTGGACCCCATCATCAACCCCGGTGGCCTCAGTGCCCACATGCACTCTATCTACGGTTCCAGTGGCTTTTCTAAGACGTCAGGCTTTGGTGAGCTCCACGGAGCTGAGTGCACATCATGCCGCGTAACGCAAGATAAGTCGGCTTACTGGACTCCCTCTTTATACTTCCAGGATGCCGCCACTGGTGAGTTTACTGAGGTTGATGAACAGGGCGGTCTGCTGGCCTATTATTTCCTCAATCATGATAAAATGACTGCCTTCCCTGAGGGTTTCCGCATGCTAGCTGGCACCAACTCCCGGCGCAGCTTCACCACGGGCAACCCCATGGAGGGTGATCCGCCCAAGTCTAGCTGGGCTGCCAAGGGCATCACAAGTCAGAAGGCACTGGCTGAACGTGCTATTGGCTTTAACTGCCTCAACTATGCCAAGGAGGGTGAGGCCACATTGTCGCGCCACTATCTGCCTGAAAAGTCCTGGCTGGATGCAAACTGCCCGGATGGTATTCGCATTGAGCTTATGTTTCCTAGCTGTTGGAATGGAAAGGATCTTGATAGTGTCGACCACCAGTCACATGTCGCCTATCCCAACCTGGTCATGACTGGCGAGTGCCCAGATACCCATCCTGTTGGTCTGGCTGGTATCATGTTTGAAACATTCTTCCGCACACAGGAGTTTGCTGGGAAGAACGGCCGTTTCGTGGTTGCCAACGGCGACCCGACTGGGTTTGGATTCCACGGTGACTTCATCACTGGCTGGACCCCATCTGTGTTGCAGCAGGCTATTGATACCTGTACTAGCGGCTCCGGCTTAATTGACGACTGCCCTGTTTTTAACGTGGTGTCTAAATCTGAGTCGTCCGACTGCAAACTAGCTCATATTGAGACTGCCGCAATCTCTTCGACAGGCCCGCTGAAGGCTCTCCCCGGAAATGTTGCCGTTATTGACGCCAATGGCGCTCCGGGCGGCAGCGGCGGTGCAGGCTCTAGCATGCAGATCAGCTCATCGTTGCCTGTGGCTGCTCCTCCGCCGGCTGCGCATCCTCCGTCTAGCAGCTCCAGCTCAAGCCTTCCCCCCCCTCCTCCCCCTCCAGCCACCTCCACTTCCACATCGAAAAGCACACCACGTCCTCCGCCTTCCAGCTCTTCGTCTAGATATAAGAGCGCTGGTATGTCTATTGCAGCTGTCCCTAAACACACTACCTCGGCGCCGAGAACGACAACTAGTACTACGAGCTCTGTGGATCCTGATGCTGGCAAATTCTACAGCACGCAGTGGTCCACAGATAGCCGTGGCACAGTGTACAAGATCCTGTGGCTGGTGGTCTATGTAACGGAGATTAAGTGGGTTGATGCCATGCCCACGACAACATTCAAGTCGGTGACGACGTCGAAGCCGGCCCAGTACACATGATTACGGCCTTTTTTGCATTTTGTTCTTGTTATTTTTTTACTCCTGGGATATATTTGGGCGGCTGGTCTGGTAAAACCTATGATTCGTGATTCTCTTTGCTGCATTGATTTGTCTTGTTTCATATGTATTTCTTTTTTGTTTGCGCGTTATTTTTTTCTGCGGCGCCTGCCTGCTCTGCTCGTACATTCTGACTCTGGAGACGTTCTGGATTTTTTTGATAGATTGTCATGATGGATATCAAGTACAAAGTTCCTCAATTATATGAAGCCATGTTTGAAACGGTTGATTGCGTGCTGCTTGTCTGTGTACTGTTATAAATAGTGTAGCGTCATGATTTGAAGTTGCCATGATTGCGCTTGTGTCTCTGTCTGTGTTTATGCTTCTGCCACTATCCATTACTGACTACCCTGGCCTGCACAATATTGTAGGAGAGTTATTGTTATGTCATGGGGAGGGGGCATTCTTGGCTGTGAACGTGGACTTATTGATCAAAACTCTTTCAGAGCTGTGATTGGCCAGGATCGTGTAAGTCATAACTACCAAGTTCTCCACTTTTAACATCTCCTCCTTTTGCGCCTCCAGTCTGGTTCGCGAGCAGGTCATGGTGGCTATTTTCTTAGCATCTTCACCATAAATTGCTATATCTTCTGTATCTATGGAATGTCTGTTATTTCGCTCTGTGGCAACGCATTCCTCGCTCTATAAATTACGCATTCAATGTCCATTCCAGCACCCCCAAACAACCACCCAACCCCCATCCTTGCATTGCATATGTATCCCTTGAACGAGTGTAAGTGGTCTGTGGTAGGGCTACGTTGAGGAGATCAAGCAGCAGGTATTCCAACTAGATGTGTTATCCTTCCGCGCTGGCACCGGCCTGCATTCATCCCTCATGGTCTGCTCCACCTAGACTCGATACAAGGTATAGCAAGTAGTGCACTAGCAAGGCCGACTTGCCTATGCGGTTGTTGTCTTGCATGGGAGATTCCAGTCCAAACGTAAAATTACAAAAAACAACGATAAGGAGAGAACCTTTGCATAAGTTTCTGGTGGGTTAGATGAGAACTGGTAGCAAAAACATGAGATGGGAATAACAAAGGCAGATACGCGTTAGGTTCTTATGTCTGGCCTGTATCCTAAAGCTCTGGCGTAATCCACGGGCCTGTACAAGTCTTTCTTTTACTCCCCTCTTCTTTCAGACTCTTGCCCTTAGACGTCTCGCGCGCTCCGTGTATTGACCCGCCTTCATTGTGTTTTGCTTCTTTGTATTTTGTTTTTTTCTTCTATCTTCATTTTGGCAGCGTAATGGCACTATAGCTCTGTTGCCCTCGCTCGCTGGACCTACTCATTGTCAACGGACTTCTATCATTTTAATATCTTCACTCACTATCGCCAACGTCTCCCTTTGCCCTATATTACTTCGCGACACTCGTTTTTTTATTTCCCCCTTAACTTTAATTTGCCTGCCCTTAGCGTCACTTGCATCTTGGGGTCCGGCTACTGCCCCCATCCTTTTCTACTCGTCTTGTTTCAGTAACCATTTCGCCAACCTTCCGCTACCTCTACAAACCAATCCACTATGCCGGTTGTTCAGAGCCAGGTAAGCGGTCCTGGGACCTTCTTGATAGCTCGAAATGTGGCTGAGGCATCACTGGGCTGGCTGATAGGTGCCGTGCTCGGTGGCAGTGTGCTCTTGGCCGGAGCGCTGTCAATAGTGCTCTACACACTTTCAGTTCGCCGTAAACGGGCTGTGGCTGTCGCGACAATGGCCAACGCCGGCTCCTCAATTTCTGCGCCGAATCTAGTGCCTCTAGATAGTGCAACAACTCTTAACGCGAGCATCGGGGCCCCCGAGTCGGTTGGTGAAAAAAGAGGCTTGCGAGCGTTCTTTCGGTTTCGACAAAAGCCATATGTCGGCAGCTTGACACGCAAAACTAGTAAGACCAAGCTCAAAAAAACACGATCGGTGCGTCATGTAGCATCATTGGAGAACAGTCTTGGGTCTCCTCGCCGAAATGACAACTGGATCAATGATGATGCTATCCATGGGCCTGCCGTAATGCAACATCTTGCATGTACCCATAAAAGCCAGTCTCTCAACAACACTTGGGTAGTTGGCTCCCCTACTTTGCCTGATATTGCCGGGCATGATGCGTCCGTGGCTGGATTGACAGCAGTCGAAAAAGAGCGCGAACAGTTTTACCTGCGGGGCAGCAACAAAGCACACTGTTCCCCCATGTTTTCTGGGAATCGCTCGACTAGTACAAACACTGGGAGATCGCAGTTTATACTGCATGGCTACGGCTTGTACCCAGGTTCTTTGCCTATCGGAAACAGCTCATCTTCGACAGCCACAGGCGTGTCAGTACTGTGTGGTAATGGTGTTGTCACCCCCCGGACACCACCCAAGGCTGCAACAAACACAGGCTGCCGTACATCTGTCCCTAGTTCTTCGGATAGGGAACTACAGGGCATACTCCACAACACCGACCAACGTCTCCTTTGCCCTGCGAATGCTTCGTCTGCACTATCAAGCATTATGAGAACCCCGACCTCTGCTCAAAACCGCTCATTGCGTGGCAGCCCAAGCCGTACACCCGTCTATGGCACTACTCCACAGTCTAGCTGCTCCCCCGAGAAAGCACAACTGGCGAGTACTCTTAATGTCGCCAAGTGGCATATTCTCACGGCGGAAAACATGGAAACTGATCCCTCAATGATGGAATACGACTCGGATTCCGACGATGGTGAACATGTCCTAGATGAAGAGGATGATGACCTTCACGGCAGTATTCTCACCCAAGAGTTTAGCACTGTCCTCTCTCCAGCCGGTGGTTTTGTTTCACCTATTCATCAATCGATCGAGGAAGATGAAATCGTCGATGTTACATCTGCCATTGATTTGACTGCCGAGCTGGAAAGTGCCCAGGCAGAGCTCCAGAGTCAAAATGAAGAATCTCGTAGTCCGTCTGTATGCAGCACGATATCGTCTGCCCTTTCTACACTGTACAGTGCTGATGAGCGTGAGGACGCACCCTCGCCTCCCCCCTCTGCTAGCGCCTTTTCAGATGTCTCGACAAAGCTTGGTCTGGATGCTAATGCTGATGCTGACGACACTTCTTCTGGCGACGATCCTTTTAGTCCAATCATTCTTAACAACTTTCCAAAGACCAAGCACTTGTCCGTAAACCCGCTTTCTACCTTGCCAAAGGTCTCTTCAACCCGCAAGGTCTACTCATGCCCACCGCCTCCCCGCCGCGGAAACTTGGTCGCGTCAAGCGGCTCGCCAGTAACACACAAGAATCTCCCTGGTGCTGCCTCACCTCGCAGTGTTGCGTCTCCCAAGGTAACGGCTACTGGATCTCCAATGCGACAACGGCAGCCGGCCGTTAGGCTATCCATCCCGCCTCATGCTTCACCTCCTTCAAAGGCGGCCTCTCCTAAATCTGATGGCTTGGATCAGATCCCAATGAAGCGTGTTCGTCCTTCGACACCTGGAAATGTACGCAGAAGCTCTAGTACAAGGATTCCTAGCTCGGCTAGTATGACAGGAAAAGATCTCACGCGGAAGAGTTCACTCAGTGATCACCACGTTCGAGCGGTGATGTTGCAGAACAACGACAATGCGCGAATGATCACGCCCATCAAGGGCCATCAAATCCGTATTGTAACGCCATCTGCAAGTCTGCGTGCTCGCGCCATGGCTGCTAAGCAACGACAACGTGCAGCAGAGGACAAGGACCAGCATCTCCGGCCGATGCGCAGTTCTCCCACTCTGGGATCACATGACCACGGCAATGCATCGGTATCGTCTCCAGGAACGTCTGGATCATCATCTCCTGAGACATCCGCAATGGCATTTTCCACTCCGCAAATTTCCACTGGTCAGGCCAAGACTTCCGTCCCTATGGTGGTCGTTAGTACGCTTCGGTCAGTGTCTACCAATTCACTCTTGAGCTCTTACTCTGGGACCTCTTTGATTTCTCTGGGTGACAACCAGCTCACACCTAGCCCCAGCTTCCAGATGGCCATGTCGCGGGGTGCCGGGCCCTCTGGTGTTTTTATTCCCCAGAGTCTTAGTTCGAGCTCCTTCGATCTGACTCCGTCCACTGCTCTCGACATTACCATCAACGAACTCCGTCGCCGCAACAGCCAAACTCCCAATAACCGAGCACAGAGCTACGCTGGGCCATCGACTGTTATGACAATGGGCATGGGAATAATGGATAGCCCTACCCTCCCTCACCGCCATGACCCTATCACCATGCAGCAGCTTAAACGCCCTTCTACAGGCAAGCCTCCCGTAGCTATGACCAACTACCGTAGTCGTCGCCGCACACATACTGGTATGACTAGTAGTGGCTCTGTAAGTCGTTTTAGCGGGCCCAGCCGTATTCTTGCCAGCGGGAGTCGTGGCCGGGGTATACCTGCCCCTAAGCGCCGTCAAATGCAGGTCATGTCTAAGGCCAGTCGTGAGGACATGTCTGAAGGTACTGTCCAGTCGCCTCTGTCGCCACTTACACAGAACAAGTTGCCGATGCAGGCTAAAGTAGCGCGCAAAAGCTCTCTTCGTAGTGCGACTTCGTCCGACGAGATTAATCTCCCGGCCTTGACCACAAGTGCTAGCACGTGGACAGAAGAGAACCTCGTTGCCACACCAAGCTCAAAGCCTACACGGAAACCATCGGTGACATTTGCACAGACGGACGATGTATTGCTTCTCTCTGATGATAGCAACTTTCACAATCTGACTATATACGACGATGGTGACCTGCCTATGTACCCGTCTCATGGCCCTAGAAAGCTGTCCGGTGACTCGATCCCCAGTCCCTTGGCCGGTCAATGAAGTTCATTCGAAACTTTTGTTCTTTTCAAGGTTAGGTTTTCTTTTGTCTTTTATCTGCACCGTTATCATGACTTGCACGTGTTTGATCGCTCAACTAGGGTGTCTACACTCATTTTGTACCACGTTCTATTGCTGCCCTTATTTAAGCACTCATAGTTTAGTTAATCAACTTTTTTCTTTCGTAAAAACGTGCATCCTAGGATAGCTAGTTCTATTAGCAAGCCTTCTTCATTTAAGATAGTCCATGATTAGTCTACCCGCGGTCTCTTGCTGTCTGGGTCGTCATCCTTGCTCTCCAAGTGTCCATTCGTATTCCCGCTAGCTTCTTCATGGCTCCTCACTCTGCCTGCACCTTCACCCAGTTCGCCACCCGCGCCCTCCTCTTGCCCTCCAATCCAGTTACCGTCAGAATCAAAGAATTCATGTACGTTGTCCGCTGTGATCCAACCAGAGCTACCTGGCATGGGAGGCGGCAGGCCGCCATTTGCATTCCCACGCAAAACGCCCGAGAAGCCCTCCAACGCTTCATGCTCTGCACTTCCTTCAAAAATGATTTCAGGGTACGCTTCGTCGTCGTCGTCGTCGCCCTCAACAGCAGGGTCGGGGTGTAGGTCGGAGCAGTTGGCGATGGCCGAGTATAGCTTGTCAGCTACAGTGGCTGGCGCCTCTTCAGTTGTTTGATCAGGAATAATGTTCAGCTCGACATCATCGAAGTCTTCGTCATCAGATCCGCCTTCGCCCAGCTGTATTTGCATCCAAACTGTCTTGACTCTATCCTCACCAGTGCCTAGTGATGCGGCGGCATGAATGGCTATAAGAGGATACGGTATTGACACGCCGGTCTCTGCTGCAGGATTATACAGAACCAGAGTCCTATAGACAAAGTTAGCCAATAAGCTTTGTGCCAGCCTACTTAAAAACTAACTCACTGGCTTGTCACAAAGACTTCGATCTTCTGCTCTATTCTTTCACTGATACTTTCTCCCAACGATTTACTCTCAGGCCCGGTTGGCCTCGAATGCGACTCGGCCATTGGGAATACGGGCAGTTTTCCAGCGCTCTCAATTGGAAACCAGGCTTTGGCATTGCGCAAATTTAGATGCAGCACTGGCTTTCCATCGTGGAAGCTGGCTGGCGTCTGGCTTTGGTAGTCTTCGAGGGTGACGTAGTCCTCTACTTTTGGTGGGGTTCTTATCGTGGTGAGAAGCATGATGCGCGAGTTGTGTTAACAAGTCCAGGTAAATGATGTACCGAAGCTATTGAAGCGGACAAATTGAGCTATGTCCCAGATGATTTTGCAAGGCTACAGCCTTGTTCATAGCTTTCGGACAAAGCTACAAGCTCTTATCGGCGTTATCGCAACGTGATTCACTGTTGCCCCACACTTGAGCCTAAGAGCCCAATTAGAACAAGACGTCATTTAGCGACTCCGAGATCTAAACTTGCGACAAACAAAAAACACAGCAAAAAACAAACAAGTCATCGCTGATTGGAAAGTCAAGCCAGTCCACAATAATGGGGCAAAACTATGACAATCGTAAGTTCGTATAATTTTACATACTAGTTCTTGGTGTTTTCTTCTTTTACTCTAAACATTAATGGACTAGTGCTAACAATTTGCCCATCGCGCTACCTGGTAGAGTTCAATAACGTCCTTTCCCAGGTCCCACTCACGGTTTCCCCCTTCGTCAAGCTGCCCTCAGCACCTACTTTGAGCTATAATTACACGAAACTTCCATCCGTGCTCCCCACGAGCCGGTATGTAGCTGGTATGTCTACCATGCAAAACTCCTCCGGGCCTGATGCGCCCTCGTACAACGCAGTCAACGATGCTACCTCCGCCACTACCGCTGGCCCTTCTACAATTCCCTATGTCGGCACACGTGGTGGTCATTTTGCACATCCACAGAGCATCATACGCTCATGCACACTACTGCGCGAGCACCTTGATCGGCTACAAGCTGAGGCTGATCGTGAGCTAGAAGAGCTGAATGCTCGGATTGCAGATGCTGAGCTGGCTGAGAAGCGCCGCATCGCGCCAGGCTGGCTGGACAGTGAGAACCACATTTTAGTGCCTGAAAGCGCGGCTGGCAAGGCTGCAGATGATATGGGGAAATCCGAGCCTATGGACTTGGCCTCAGAGCCCACAGAAGAACAACGGCGCCAGGCTGATGCCGAAGCTGACGAAGTTTCAGCTTTTGTTGAGATGTTGAGTCTGAAGGAGAAGCAGAAGACAAAGCAGTGATACTGCTGTTGCCTGTTACATGGCGCATGCTGTTGTATTTTCTTGTTCGAGTGATGCATCTCCCCCCCTCAAATCATTAACAAGAAGGAGAGAAGGAAACAGATTCTCATCTATGTTTTTTTGCCTGTTTCTTTTTGGGGGTTTCCCTCCCCTTTTCTTTTAGTATTAAAACCATCTGGAGTTCCTGGAGTTCATGGCTACCAGATACATGTGCTTTTTTCGTCTTTTTTTTATTTGCATCTACATTTCCTTGCTTATTTATAATACATTCAGATATTACACATGGCGTCACAATAAGAGGGAAAAGCATGTATTGGCTTCTTTGTGCTAGTCAAATAAAATATTGGAAGAAAAATTCATGTTGGTAAAAAAAATATTCATCAAAAGAAGGAAACAGAATACTTCAATACGGACTATTTGTGCTAAGCTTCAAGGGGTCGTTTTTCAGGTGCATGGGCGAGAGATGGCTCTCTTACCTCTTCCATAGTCAGATCGCCACTAACATCATGCCCAACACTTTCAGTGTCATCAGAGACTGTCTTTTCTAGCGAAGGAGTCCGCCTACCTGCGGGCCTGCGTCCCAGCCTCTCACACCACTGTTCAGCGCTCCCAATGGTGCTGTCCAACACATTGCTAACCTGTAAAATCACCTGAAGACCTTCTCGCGCAACCAATAATGCAGTCTGAGCATTTCTGCGCGTTGTTGTGCGATGATTAGGCTGTTCTCCTCTATCCAAAGCAGCCTGCTGTTCACGCGCTTGGGCCTTAGCTGCCCCAGCGGATCTCATAGGCAGACTCATCAAGCTTCGGCGCACAAACTGTCGCGCAGGCTGTGGCAGCGAGGCACCGGCGTACATTGATATAGTTTTCACAGTATCTTGTAGCACATGAACAACATCCGACTTGAGTTTAGTAATGCGTTCACCGACTTCTCGGCGGGATCGGGGGCCAGAAGGCTTGTCTGAGACATTCTCCGAATCTTGAGTGCTGCAAAGGGCATCCCTTTCATCCGTTGTAGGAATTGGAGAAGCCAGCTTACTAGACTCGGATTTTCCATCCATAGCTTGCATGTCAACATCATTATCAAGACTATTTTCCCGGCGTTGTTGGTCTTCTTCGGCATCACCAGTACTCTTGTGGGCTTCTCGTTCCCGAGCCTCAGCACGGTCGTATTCCTCGACCAAGTTTTTAAGCGTGTTAATGTTGTTGTCGATGTTTTTATTGGCAGTTCTCAGCCATGCTAGGCAATACTTCAAGCTCCGTAGGCTTTGCTCATTCATCGCAGCACCAAGGCCTGTTGTCGATCGGATAAAGCGCCATCCCACATTGTGTGGGCGATCTCGAGGGTGGGTTTGCGGCCCATCAGCAATATTGGGGGTACTAGAAGGGCAATATTCAGGAGCTCCTAACTCATCGCCATACGGAGGCAGGCTGGACATCGTAGCGGAACTAGCAATGGATAGCCTGCGCAAATGTCCCTCGCCATCTTCGCTAGCCGGAACACTTGCTCCTTCGTTGACTTTTCGACGCTTGGAAGATCTCGATTGTTGTTGGGATTCTGGCTCTATAGGAGCTTGTCCCGGCCTTCGTCCACCTAAAAACCACCGAACCCCACCTTCAACGCCCGTGACACGGCTGACATTACCAACCGTGTTCGCGATAGGATTCAGGTAGCTTTCAACATACTCGGCGCCGGATTTGAAACGAGGAGAGAAGTTCTTGGAATTATTGTAAGCCTGCGTTGCCCCACCAATCGTGGTTGCCAAGAGAGGATGTGAATTAGTTATCATGGAAAGTAGAGGTTGCCTTGAGGGCTTGCCATTGATTATGTTCGAATGTGACATTTGAGGGCTGTGTTGATTTGAAGTCGCACCTAAAAGTAGCCCCTCGCTGTCAGCGTGTTATTTCATGTGGCGTAAGAATTTTCAAGTTAAAAACATACCAGTTTTCATTTCCGCCAAGGCCTGTGCAACCAACCGCAAGTCATTATCTTCGTGAAAGCTACTAGCTCTTGAAGCTCGCGCGTAGTCTGGGGAACCAACTCCCGACATTTCTGAGTCCATTGGAGTTTGGTGGTAGCTAAGGGAAGATGATGTGGAAACACCGCCTAGCTCAGAAAGAGAGGGCATGTGGTACGGCTGGTATGAGGAAGATGGCGTTGTTACCGGTGCTGGTATTGAGGCTGCAACCTGGACTAGAGATGGGAGAGATGTGCCGCTTCCCTGTGATGGTGGTAGAGAAGACGATATCAGGGGTAGAGATGAATTCATAGTCGGGTCGAGCTCTTGAATTCGCGGAAGTTGAAAGTCATTGGAATGGCAGGTCTCCGGTCTGGTGGATTCTAGAAAAGCAGCGTTTGTGCTACGAATCGCATCGGTATGGGGGGGTTGGCTGTTTTGAGCCATGGCAGATTGCGATTAGATCAAAGCAGAGGTAACAAATATGGAAATGATGAGGAAAGCGCTCGAGGTAAGGCCCGAAGATGATGTGATATGTACTATAAGAAATGCCCAATAGCCATATGTCGCAGGTGTCTTGAATCAGCTTGATGGTTGCTTTGTGGGAGTCAAAGCCCAAGAACCATATGCCAGGATAGAAAACAAGGAAAATTAGAAAAAGAAAACGCTAGCGATTGTGTGAATAACGAAGAAGTAGATTCGGCCTAAAGTGTAGAGAAATAATAATCTGAAATTCAGAAGAAAGACAGAAAAAAGAAGACGGGTTTTAACGAGATGGCCTAATGTAAATGACCAAAGATATGCCGGTCGTCAATGTGGAATCAGAAAGAGAAAGGCAAGAAAGAAAAAAGGTAAAATAATAGAGAGAAAAGAAAATTCAGGGAAAAGAAAATTCAGCAAATCTGCCAGCAGGAAACAAGCCAAGACACAGGGCACAGATGTAGATCTCAAAGCAGAATAATACGTATAGACGTCAGGTAAGACAAATCAAATCAAATCAAATTAGAGCAGGCAACAAGCAACTCTCAAGACGGATGATGAGATGAGAATAAGAGACCACAGAAGCAAAGAGGCAGCGATGATGAAGAAGAGGAGAGATAGAATAGAACCAATGATAAGAGCAAGGGGTGCATGGACTCCCGCAAGCACGAGATGCGTTTTCTTTGCTCTTTTGGGTCAACTTTGTGCTTTAGCGTTGCGTCTGATTTGTGCCCTGTGCTGACCAGCACCTTGCAGCACCTCTGTTTCTAATCTTTTTCTCTGGTTCTTTGCACCGGCGGCTGTCTAGAAGAGACAGAGAGGGATGGAGCTGCAGGGATAATCCGTTCACAGTAAGGACGATAGAAGAAAAAGTTTCGACCACGAGCCCTGACTAGAGTACAGGAGAGATGAGTTTTCCTGGCTTGTGCAGGCTCAGAATAGCTAACAAAGATGCAGAGGCGCTGAGATGAAAGGGAAAATTAACGATGATGATGTAGTCAGGAAATAAATCGATGGGACACGGAGATTCGGTAGAATTTTTATGGCAATGAGTAGTTGTGCGAGACAAGAAAGCAGTTGCACCCGTCAAAAGCAACTGCTTATTTTGCGCAGCTGAACATTCTAAGGTAGCCCGGCTCTGAAACGGCACGAAAAAAACTGTTGGGAAAAAAACCACTTTTCATTTGCACGTGTTAGACATGTGAAGAGGTGGAGGAAGGTCGAATCACATGCTTTTTTGTTGGCCAACTTTGGGGTCGAAGGGGCTGTTGGAGCTAGCGAGCCACTAAGCATAAGACCAACAAATGGAATAAGTCAAGGAAACACTCTGCTTATGGCCTACTACATATGCATGTCTTTGAGGATAGCCCGTTACTCATGGTTTTCTAAGCAGGATTTATCTCCAATATCATGGCCATCAGCTATTCGACTCGCCACAAGCTTTAGGTCGTCCTATCTGCTGATATTCGATTGGACCTAAAGCTCGGATTTAGCATCAAGGCTTAGGATAATAGCGCTGTTGTCGTTTAGTATCCGGAATCATCGAATTTAAGAATAGAGCCGGTCCAACAACTATCACCACACTCAACGTACGGTCGGATCATGGTCTTGTTTGTGACAAAGAACTTCTGATCATATAAGAGAATCTCACGGCTCTGCTCTCCACCGTCAGACATGACCCTACTTCTCGGCAAATCTCTACACGCTGAAGGCATGCAACAAAGCTTATCATGAGCATCTCTGCATTTCAGGGCGTTAGCAGCATGTGACAGTGATGTGACGTGACTGGCTAGACATTCTAGGACGAGGAAAACTCTAATACATCAAACACGGGCAGAAGATAAAAACACTTGGTGGTGGAATGTGCAGTCCCTCTGACACCGCCATGGCAACGAACTTGAATTCTACAGCGAAAGCCGATGAAGACAAGAAGAAAATACATAGGCAGTTCTTATGGGACAGCTAGCAAAGCTTTTGGTCTACGCGTCAAATATCGCTTCTACGTCAACAACTCAAGATAACACTCCGAACAGAATGTCCGGGTATTGGTGTGAGGCTATGAAGAGATGCACTGTCTGAAAGACGCGATGGTACTGAGGAGAAAAAGAAAGAAGAATCTGAAATGCTACAGGATATACGGCTGTTTATAAAGGTTTTCACAGTATCCACTCAATACTATTATCACGTGACTTAACACTAGATGAGGTAAGTGGGGTGCAAAAGCTGCTTGTGTGGCGCTATAATGCCCAGATCGGCGAGGCTCTGTGGCTGAAGTGTGGTAGTGCAGCAGCAGCAGAAGTCAAGCAAAGGCTCGGCCTGAGCCCAGGTGCCAGGCCAAGACTCCCAGTGCTCTTAGTACATACAATCCATCTAGCTCAATGATAACCGCAAGTTGTTTAGAAATTCGGCCTCCTTTGTACCCTCAGCCTTCTCTCCTCTCCAACCGGACACCATCGCCCCATTCTTAACAAGACAAAAAAGTCACTGATGCCGCCTTGTGGTGTTGTCTTTCTCAATTAGCCCTCCTCTTAGTTCCTGTGTGTCCTTTTTGCTCTATTTTGTCACCAACGCAGCTCTATTCTTCATTCTACTCTGCGTTTTACTATTGTTGGAAATCCTTGGCGCTCGTGCCAGCTGTCGCATTCCATTTGTCCCTATCGCGACCTCACTTATCTGAACCTCCTTGTGTCTGGCCAACTCTCAACAAATACCCCTCTAAGCTGACGACATCCACCTTGAATTTCCTATCACCATGGCATCTGCCCTCTTTTTCCTCGACCTGAAGGGCAAGGTATGACAATCATAGTACTACTTGTTTGCTGTCCACTTGACCAATTAATTACCCGCTCTTTTTGAAGCTTCTTCATGCTGACATAACATCCTCGTTAATAGACCCTCTTAGCTCGGAACTATAGGGGAGATATTCCCATGTCCGCTGTCGAAAACTTCCCCATTCTCTTGAGTGAAGCTGAAGAAGAGTCGTCAGCCGTCCCTCCGTGCTTCTCGCACGAGGGTATCAACGTGTGTCTTCCCTCCACCTCTAACATCCCAGAACCCTCCTAACTCATCTGATGATGTAGTACCTCTACATCCGCCACAACAACCTTTACATCCTCGCCCTCACGAAACGAAACACCAATGCTGCCGAGATTCTTCTTTTTTTGCACAAAATAGTAGAAGTGTTCACCGAGTACTTTAAAGCGCTAGAAGAAGAGTCTATTCGCGACAACTTTGTCGTCATCTACGAACTGCTAGATGAGATGATGGACTTTGGCTACCCACAAACTACGGAGACCAAAATTCTGCAGGAGTATATTACTCAGGAGTCACACAAGCTTGAAGTCCAAGCACGTCCGCCAATTGCTGTTACCAATGCCGTCTCATGGAGATCCGAAGGAATCCGTTATCGCAAGAACGAAGTCTTCTTGGATGTTGTTGAGAGTCTCAACTTGCTAGTGTCTGCCCGCGGTGACGTCTTGCGATCCGAGATTCTTGGCGCAATCAAGATGAAATGCTACCTAAGTGGTATGCCCGAGTTGCGTCTTGGCCTCAACGACAAAGTCATGTTCGAGACAACGGGACGCACTACCCGTGGCAAAGCTATTGAGATGGAGGATGTCAAATTTCACCAATGTGTACGGCTCTCACGCTTCGAAAACGATCGTACTATTTCGTTCATTCCGCCTGATGGCGAGTTTGAACTGATGAGCTACCGTCTGAATACCCAGGTGAAACCCTTAATCTGGGTTGAGTGTGTTGTCGAGTCTCATTCTGGCTCTCGAATCGAATACATGCTTAAAGCTAAAGCACAATTCAAACGTCGCAGCACTGCCAACAATGTCGAGATCATTGTACCCGTTCCCGACGACGCCGATTCACCTCGCTTCCGCACAAACATTGGCTCCGTGCACTATGCACCCGAGCAGAGCGCAATCGTCTGGAAGATTAAGCAATTTGGTGGCAGCAAAGAATTCCTTATGCGCGCAGAACTGGGCCTCCCTTCCGTCCGTGGTGATGATGAGCATGGTGGCGGCATGACGGGTGGCTTTGGTGGAAGCATGGGAGGAGTTGGGGGCCCTGGAAAGGGTGCCAAGAGACCAATTCAGGTCAAGTTCGAGATTCCATACTTTACTACTAGTGGAATCCAGGTGCGGTACTTGAAGATTACAGAGCCGAAGGTAGGCCATGACACAATACAGATGTCATATTTCCCCCTAATAATATTCGTCATCCAAACTAACATCCAATCTAGTTGCAATACCCGTCGCTGCCTTGGGTCCGGTACATCACACAATCGGGCGATATCGCCGTCCGGTTACCTGATGCCGTGTAATCAGCGATACTTTGTAGGCATATAGACAGATCTCCACTTATAGACGGTGCAGATGCAGTACATAAGTCATACTTTTAACAGCTTTGAGTCCCATGAGACCAATACCAAGAACCACCGTATCGACCGTTCTTGTCAGTTTCATCACGTAATACCATATTCACACCTTGGTTGAGATCAAAAACTGGCAACTAATTCACTACACATGACTGACCAAAGTCAAAATCCCCTGTCCTTCTCTCTTTTAAGTTGTGTATTTGGGTGAGATGAATTACGTTTTGTGTAGTACCTTTTGTTCCTTTTTTGCCTTTCCTTTGGTGCTTTGTCTATATGTCCTTCCGCATGTTTTTGCACTAAGCACACCGGCTTGACTCTTTTTTTTTTCTTTCCCCTGACCCCATCCTCTAGTTAGCTGACTTGTCTGGAGTCTCACTACTCCATCCGTAGCCTGCCAAAATATCTTCCAGGAGTTGCTTCTCGCCTGCTCGCACGAAAACCGCCATGCGTAGTCTTCCTGTCACACTCTTATCTGCTAGCAAGGCCCGGTCCTGGGCCAAAGTTGTGGGATACATGGCTAGACAGCCAGTTAGGATACGATGCATGACCTCATTGCAAATCTCTTCCCGCTTGCGCTTGTCGGGAACAACGGACGAAGATACTTTTCGCAGCGCCTTTAGCACCAGGTTAACCTGGTTGGCGAGCTCGTCAAGTGTGTTTTCAACAGTAGCAGGGCACTGGAAAAGGCCATCCGGACCAGGGTCACCCGAGTTTCGCTCCAGCACAATAGACTCCCCAACTTCGTCCTCATCCAAGAAGTTCTCCTAACAGAAAAGGTTAGAATCTTTGCAAGAAATAAGTTACTTACGCAACGAAATATACAATATCTATTCCACTTACTGCCTTTTCCCAGAATTGGTCCGAGAGCTCCAAGTAAGCCTGCACCTGCTTGCGCACCATCGAAAAAGGTACCTCCACCACGTCGTAACGGCTATGGCGCTCAGAAACATAGCCATATTTACGCAACAGCTCCGAGTTGGGATGGGGGCCATAGTAATTGAGAATTTCCTCGCCAGCAGCAATAGGGCGCAGAGAGAAAACGGTAAGCGCATCTTCGCCATGGTTAACATGAGCCTAGAAATAGTCAGTAAACCCATATTAGTTGTATGTTTTCAGCCCGCGCTGTTGCAGAAACCTACGTTGAACTCTGCATCGGCGTTCATCATATCCGCCATAGGGACCATTCCCAGCATAGTCAGCCCATCACTGTCAACAACCCATCCATCCTCCTCCATGCTCTCATCTTCATTCTCATCATTCTCTAAGTCGAAGGCATAGGCCATGATAGTGCTACCCACGCGATGAGCCAGCTCTATAATATGCTGTTCACTAAGCTCTGGAGTTCCGGGAGGATAGAAGATATCCTTGTGGTTCTTTATGGTCGGGACAATCTTGCGGCGGAACATTTCTTCGGCCTCTTCTTTGCCAATACGTGACACCAGGGGACTAGCCTGAAGCTCTTGCAGCTCGGTGCTACTCCAAAACATGGGTGTGTCAAACTGACTCGGCATCATAGTAAAGTATTGAGCCCATGGCGAAGCCGCACCACGCAGGTGCTCAAAAATTATGACCAGAATCAGCGACGACCATGGGTCAGGACTGTTACTTTCCATTTCGTCGTCCTCGTCACCCATCTCGGTGTCTTCCTCTCCAGCAAACAGCTCTGGCAAGCGCTCGACAAGAGAGGAAGTAGCAACGCTCATGATGGCTGCCCGTGGGATAGTGAAAAGAGCAGTCTCGGCAGGAATATCAGCTGAAGCAACTATTCACATGATAAGTCAGTTAGCTGACGCCTCTTATCCTTTTAGATGAGTATATACAAATACATGTATGCAGCAATGGGTTCAAAAAAGCACTGCATCTTGATCTCAACTTACTCAAACCACGGCCTGCGTCCTTTCCACGGAGATCCTTAAAGGAGACAGAGGGGTGAATTTCAGCCCCCGGTATTGAAGTAAACCACTGCTTAAAAGCAGCAGACTGCTGGTCAAAGTCAGCCATTCTGAGTAAGAAGCGAGTTGGCAAAACCACAGAACAATAAAGGGCAGTAGAGGACTAGTAGTTGAAATAGATTCAGGTAGCCAAGCCTTTTGCAATATGCACTTAACGAATACTACTTGTCTTTGGTACTTTGAATAGACTCGGCGATGTTTCGATCAAGTTGGATCAAAAATTTCAGGTATACGTGATAAGGGTATAGCAACCCTAGCGTGGTTGCAACCCTTCCGACAAGATGCACTCGCTCCTTTGCTATAAAATCACCGTATTACTTGAATTTGCATACGAATAGACATTATATTTATCATTCAATCTGTCATATCTTATCATAACTCAGCCCTATTCTTGTAAGTAGACTGATCTCAGCTTATCATCGGCGTAGCCCTGAGAAAGATAGTGGGGCCTACTTCCGGTACCACGGCGGAGCAAGTGGGTCTACCTAGCTACTTGCTGTCCAATAAGGCTTTGCTTTGCTGGCTTTGGGTAACAGTCACGTCTTGATTTTTTGAGGCTTACAACTTCACCAGACACATACTCTTATCGTATAAAGCTTACACAGGCTCCAAATTGACCACAAAGCTATCATGAGCAAAACCCTCCTCACCCCTATCCTCCGAGCTGAGCTGAAACAGCTTTACGACGCACCAGGCCGGCCTAAATACACGCTCTCCCATCGCGACTCGCTGCTGGAGTTTCTCGCCGAATACCGCAGTTCCTTCCACGATCCCGATGCCATAGAAGCTGTTATTTGGTTTCATGATGCTATACATGACCCGCGAGCTATGGACAACGAACAAAAGAGCGCCCAGCTATGCGCAGCGCGGCTAGCGAGTGTGGCAGATCGTGCCCGTGTGCAGCGAATCATCGACATGATCTTAGCAGCAGGCTCAAACACTCTGCCAAAATACCCTAGCAAGAAACACGTTAAAGATGCAGAACTGTTTCTAGATATTGATCTGCATATCTTTGGCGCAAGCCGCGAGAAATATTTAGAGTACGAGGATGCAATGCGTGAGGAATATACGTGGGCAGGCGAAGATGCATGGGTTGTAGGACATGGAAGCAGCATTCGCAAGTTTTTGGACATGCCGCATGTGTATCGCACTAAGGTGATCAGAGATAAGTATGAGAAACAGGCTCAGGAGAATCTGCGGTTTTCACTGAATAGGTTGACCGAGCTGGCAGCCAAGCTGACTGAAAAGGCCAACAAGGTCGATGGGGATAGCAAGTGAGGTAAAAGGAGAAACTTTTTAAACGTTGCAGGAGATGAATGATGAAGTCATAAATATACTATAGTCTATGAAATGCTCCTTTTGCCAAACGTCTCACGATTGCTCCTCTTGCGTCAGGCGTTCTTTATCCTCTCGAACTTTCCGCAAGTCGGATCGTTTATCGGCGCGATGGTGGTTACCATTGGGTGCTAGACTACGAACTACTGGGCAAACCCAAACCATTGGCCCACTTCCGATGTTGTATTGTTGAACCACACGACCTACAATGCTGGTCAGCTGCTTGTTACAGCTGATTGTGGTCGTCCCTGAGATCCAGCCGTAGGTGAAGGTTGAGCACGTGATGTCCCGTAACTCCGATATGACGCTTCGTGCGGCTTCCGGAATTAATCCAGCCTCAAAGGCCTGCTCAACTTGGAAACTAACTATTTTAATGGGAAGGCGTAGGTCATCTGGGACCATGTGGCTACTTAGTGCCCTGAAAGCTGCAAGTCTTTCAGAAGGGTTAGGATCTAGGCCTAGGCTGTCTATGCCTGAGAACAATGCATCGAGGCGTGCCTGTTGAGTTGGCGTGCCCATGATTTTCATTTGCACACGCATGTGGTTAGCAACCGCCTCAGTACATACGAGATCTCGGCCCTGTAAAAAAGGATATAGACCCCGTGTCATGGCGCCGGGATCTTTTTGCTCGTCGATGATCTGTTGCGTGGTGGCCTTGGAGTACCATGGCTGGTCGGGAATGGCAAAGTGCGTGATATCAGACATGAGAGCGACTAAAATAGATGTGTCAAGGTTGACTGTTGTTGTCAAGTCTTCGTACTCGTCAACTATCAGGCGGTTAAGCACTGCATCGAGAGGCAAAGGCTCGCCGGCAACAAAGTCGCTTTCGGCAGTTTCTAAAATGATGTTTGGTCCGGCACTGCGGGCCATATCAAGCACTTTATCGATTTCTTTGACCTTTCCGGCAGTGATGCGCGGTAAGACAATCCGGACAGTGGGAATGCGGTAGCGGCATGGGTTGGACTGGGAAGCCTGGGCCAGCATTTTTGCGTGCCTGACGATGGTCAACCTGTAATTCCCGGTAGAATTTATTTCAGCTGCTTGATTGACGGAGTTGGGCCAAGAGTGATCTTGGATCTCGCCGTCGCTATCACTTTCGCTATCGCTATCAAAGTCCCAGCCATTTGCTGCCATTTCAAATAACAACCGCTGCTCATTAATGTTGATCAGCTTGATCCATTCAACTCCTTTGGAAACGACAGCATCTACTGTGACTTTGCTCTTCTCTATCTCCAAATTGGTCTGCCGCACGAGCTCGCCGCCACTAAGGCCTGTAGCGCGTAGAGCGGTGCGAGTTTCAGAGGCAGGAGTAGTCATGAAAGTTTGCTTCAGTCCAACAAGGTTGCGGGACTTTTTGATGGCTGCCCATATCAAACTCATATTGAAGACAAGGTCATCTGCGGCATTCTCTGCCTTTGATATGAACGAGGTTAGTCCCGGAATGACATTGTGGAGAGGCCGTGTATCTCCGACAGAGCGGGTAGCTTCAACCAGGCTGCGCAAAGCATGAAGATCGGATATGAGAGATTGTTTGTTGTCTTCTGTATTGGGCTTAGGTTGCATCATTGACAGCATGCAAGCTAAGGCGAGGGTTGAGGGAAATGAAGAAGAAACAAATAGTAACAGATAGAATGCAATAAAAGACGAATATGAGCAAGCGGATTATGCTTGTGCGATGGACATTAGGTTGTGAATTATTCTCCGATGCAGATGACGTTGTGAATAAGCTCCCAACTATGGGAATTAAGCTCTGTATGTCACGTGACCTCTGGTGATGGTGATACAGGTTGAGGTAAGTAGATATGTAATCCACGATGAAGGTAAAATTCATTGACGGCTGCGCCCCCTTTGCTGTTATTTTGTTCTTTTGAGAGATAGCTCCAAGAAGAAGACATCAACGACATATCGTGATGTACTCCAATATAGCTTCCTGTTACTTTCCCTTCGCCAACCTTAGACCTCAAAAATATGTTTGTTCTACGTCTTTTACGTTGGATCTCTAGCGAGCTGACTTGACTCGACCGTCCTCCCCCAAGCAGAGGAAAAAGAAGCGTATGGTAATAATGGGGAGTGATGTGGTATCGGTTGAGGAACCAGGCATTTGGGATATAAGCTTATGTTAGCCGGAATATTTGTAGTACTATTCGCCAAAGCTCGCTCACATTATAATAAAGCAGGCTTTCGTTTCCTGGCAAGCTCATCTCGGTTTGTTTAGAAACACAAATACAGTGAGGGAAAGTTGTATTGTAGGTGATCTGTCACAAAACCCTGCTAATTAATTACATACTAAAAGGAATCACACCGTTCATCAGTACATCAGAGGTATTGCCTACATGATCATGGCACTGGGTATAAGAGCCGGCTTGCCTGACGAGAGACTAGATATCGTCTCTGGCTGCATTTTATTAGGAGGGAAAAGTATTATGTTTTGCTTCGCGAGTTACCTTGTTAGGCCTGTTATACAAGATAAGTCAAGGGTTTAACCAGTTTGGTTAGTTTGGCCAAGATCTATGTCTGCATGGCTTGCTACAGGTTACATATACCATATTAATCAACAAACGCGCATATCTGTACCATGTAGTTTGAAAAGGACAAAGTCGAACAGCTACATGTAAAAAGCTACGGTCGATAAACCACTACAGCGGGGAACGCTTTAGGCCATGGTGAGCTTTTCAGAGACGGCAGATACACTGCGGGCCATCTTGAAAACTTTGGGCTTGAGTGGCGTATACTTGGACATCTTGGGAGATTATAGCGTTTAGAAACGCAATGTTGAAGTCAAACTGTTGGCCGTCTAGGTTGTTTGTTGCTGTGTCTACACGGCACATTCTTGGCACAGGCCGCCGCACAACAAAGATACTGGACTACCCAATCACCTACTCCAAAGTTGTCACAGACGGTCCAACGTGCCTTAGCTTCTGTTTCCGCATAGCTGGTTGCTAACAACCATGATACTCAGCCTATTTCGCAGAGATCATATGGCTCACAGCGACGGAGGGGACGAATTCAATAATACGTTATTCTAAAACCGTTAAAACACAAAGTTGATTAAGAATTTCTTCTTGATATTTGCGAACAAAGCGCAAGTGACGCAATTGCCAGGGTGCAAGCATTTACAGTCGCCACATGGGGCAATATTTCACCGAGTGTTAAGGTAGGCAGGCTTCTGGCTTAATTGCTTGGGAATAGGAGCTTCTTGCTCTATAACGCCATCAACAAATTCATTTGGAGCCATATCGTCCGGTCATTTTCTAGAGCCACCCAGCTCTAGACTTGGAGATGGTAGTTCACATAATTCATCCTAACCTTTCTTTTCGTCGTGTATTTAGGTCCTAAACGTTCATCTTGTTCGTTCTAACCCTTTACATTAGTTTGAGGTTTGTATGATATAGCACCAGAAGACGATGGCGGAAAAGAAATTCTCAGTCAAGAGATTCGATCAGATGGATCAAAAGTAATGTTGACGTTGGTCTCTCGTCGGTGGGTTCTTGAATTCAACTACACTCTTGATATCGAAGAGTTTTTGGTCATCCTAGATTGTGAGTGGCCAGCTTTCATAGTAAAATCACAGGCGGTTGTCTCGAAACTTACTATAACTGAGCGTTATTTCATCAGCCACTAAAAGAGCAAGCGTTTCACTATCAAGCACGTACAATTCATCCTTAACATCTCGATGTATTGACTGTTTTCATCTGCATTCTTATTAAGGGCTGCCTTAGGGTTACAGTACATAGATGATGTCATTTTTATCAGCCTTGCAAGTGGAGACCCCTCACTCTCTAGTAGAGCGCGTCAGCTGGGCGTGAGTGGCTCAGCCTTGTTAGATGTACCTCAAGCTGGGCCCTATACCCAATCACTAATCTTATCGCTGCACCAACTTTTTTTTTTTGGATCACCAGCAAGTTTCTCAATAGCCCCCAAGTACTAGTTAACCCGTCTCTTTGGAACACAGCGCCCATCCTAATGTACATCCAAAAGAAGGCTATAATCATTGAAACGACGCATCCTGATCATTTCCCTATTGTGCTTTGCTCTCTTTCTCTCACGGGCTTTCTCTGGCCAGCATCAAGGGGGCGCTTGAGTGCATAGGCTAGACTCGCCCACATTTGAGTACTGGCTGTGCCGACGATACTATCTATTTCCTCTTCAAGTACTCTAGATTCTGAGCCAGAGAACTTCCCAAACGCATATTTGTCTCCCCTAAAATTACAATAGATACCAGTGAGACATACCATCACGAGTGACGCCGTAAACATGTCGGAACCAAACAAGTAAGTCCCTGGAAACCGTGATTCTTCATGTAATCGAGCCATGAGTACACCTAAACTCTTAGGCGGAGTTAACAATTCGTCGATTTTCTGTGTTCTAGCCCACAGCTGAAACGATATCGCAATGCAAACATGTCGGCAACGGTCAACTACGGTGATAAAGAGTTGGGACTCCTTCTCCGCATACTACTGTATTCCCATGGCAGTTAACCCAAGACTAACTTTTGGACCAGGGCCCGTCATGGAGCTACAAAGATCGTCCCTGGGCAGGCTAAATCACGACTAGTAAGCTGCAAGTGTGAACCCAAGTGCATATTTTATGGTATGCAGTGGCTGGGCCTGACATGCTGACCTGCGGATCTATAGAGCAGCCTCAACAGCCAGTCTCACCGGTCGATGAATACCCTTAACACCCCGCAGACGGAAGCTATAAAAAAGTCATACATTGAAGAATTCGCGGAGATGGAGGAAACTTTTCGTCCTCATCGTACACGGAATCGACGTTCTAACCGGAACAGAACTCCTAGTGCTCTCGGCCGGACTTCACCTGGCTCTCATGACTCGGCTAGCAGTGATGACGAGCTTCAGGTTGGCAGTTTTGGGCGAAAAAAAGACCTCGAACCACAGAGCTCACACGGCCGACACCGACGTGAACGAATAGAAAAGTCAAATCCCGAAGCAAGACAGGATAGCGAGGATGAACTGGCAGAGGACCATGTGTCGCATAGCCGCGATATCATGTTTTCCCAGGCTCGTCTTGTCCCTGCAAATGAGGGAACCCATCTTGCCGAATCTCGGAAGACGCAAGACCCCCGTCAAACGTCCCCAACAACTTCTTCAAAGAATGAAGAGTCTTCTATACAACCGACGCAAAATCAAACAGTGCGGACTATCACTGATAGGTGGAAGTTTTCCGTCAGGGCAGTCGTCAGTGGCCCCCACAGAATAGAAATTTTTGACTGGGCCTGGCCAAGCACCGGTCCTGACGCTGATTGTGTTGTCCCAAAACCTTCGTCTTTAAAGGACAAGAGCGTTTTGGACCAGTCAGATATTGCATGGGCCAAGGTCCGCATACCAAAGTTGCAAATCTTGAAATATGCCAAGGATAGCCGCTATGTCTTAATCATTCGGTGCAATGAGCCTGGCGTCGAATCGAAGCTTGCCGCCCAGTTTGCATCTTCTCAGGAGGCAAATCGCTTTGTGGAAGCCGTTGGCTATACATTGCCACGGAAAACACGCACTCTAGAAATAAAGGAAGAGTAAGTAAACGCTGTGCACTCATATGAGTTGGGCAAAGATCTAAATAACTAACTTCAGGTTACAGTTCCTGGCTTGAAAGCTGCTTTCGACGAATGCTTGTAGAACAGCGTGCACACCAGCAACGCCAGACCGAGCAGCATAGTCGCACAGAATCTTCAGAAACCCCACGTCAAGCCATTGACCAAAGCCCCCAAAATAGTGTATCTCATGCGACGCCTGCTGCACCACGCAAGTTACTGAGAGAGCAAATGAAAGATGCCTCATCTTCGTCTTCTCTTCCAACAACCAGTCTCCGTCAAACTAGGTCAAGTGGCTCAATACTTGAATTCCAAGGACTCTTGATGGAAAAGCCAAGACGCCGGACCCGCCAGATTGACACCATCTCACTCGATATTCCGAAATCATCGTGGACACGAGATAATCCTGGATGGAGGGAGCGATGGAAGGAGTCATTGGTATACCCTCGGACTGGACGTGACCGTGCAACTGTAGATGCAGACGATATTGAACGGTTGGATGAAGGTGTATTCTTGAACGACAACCTGATTCTATGCTATATGAGATATCTACAGCAGAAGCACCAAGGTAGTCTTGCTGCTCGGAACTTGAAGGTATATTTCATGAATACCTACTTCTTTGGTGTTGTAAAGCCAACTTCCAAGGGTGCTTCCATCAACTACGAGGGTGTAAAACGATGGACCAATAACGTCGACCTTTTTGAATACGACTACATCGTAGTGCCTATTAACGAGTCCACTCATTGGTATATTGCTATCATCTGCCACCCTGGAAAGCTTCTACTAAACGCAGAGGTTCCTGTGGCAGATGAGGAAGAGTCAGAGCCTCTCGAGGACACAGTTTCGACTGAAGACAGCCGGGCAAGTTCTAGGAAACGGCCGGTCGGTCCTAATGCTCCACGGATCATCACTCTTGACTCTCTTGGCGCACCACACTCTGCGACTTGTACGGTGTTACGGGATTATCTTTATGCTGAAATGGCCCATCGCAAGAATGTCAAGGGAGAGAAGGCGTTATCACTGGGCCTTACCGCTAAATACATACCACAGCAAACAAACTACAGTGATTGTGGTGTTTTTGTGCTTGGATTCATTGAGTGGTTCTTGAAGGACCCTGTTGGCTTCACAGCAGCTATAACTGAGAAGAATGTGCCTGATTGCAATTTTGAGCCTTCGGAACTGCGGAATAAGATTCGTAAAACTATGTTCCAACTTCAAGCGGAGCATCACACGGAAACTTTACGTCTAGCAGCCGAAAAAGATGCTCTTAAACTCAGCCGTAAGGCTGCTCGACTATCTAGGAAGGCTCTGGAAGATTCACTGAAGACTCCCCCGCGACTCAGTAGCACCGTTGGCAGTCCTGTTGATGGAACTGGCTCATCTAAGCCCCCAGCATCTATAGCAGCATCTGCCAAGGTGACTTTGCGAAATAATAATACAGCCTTGGATTCTCCCGCGGGGCCAAAGCATGTCAGCATGTCTTCGCCCATCAAGCCCTCCATGAGCTCAACCCTTGAAAAACGAAAGCGAGAGCCAAACTTAGATACACTAGTCTTGACTGACCGCGTGGATGGGGCACCACCTGCTATTCCCCCATCTAGTCCTCATAGAGACGCTATAAAGCCAGGGCCGTCTAGTGAGGAATCATGTACCGATTTACCGACTGTTAGAAACGAAGTTGAACCCCCCAAAAGTCCTGCCCATGCGCCTAAACGACCACGGACTCAAAAGTATGCCAATGGAGAGGATGATGATGATGTGGAAATTGTTCTATCCACTACCTGGAAGCGACCTGGTATAGAGCTCAAATCTGTTCCCATCAAGATCCCGGCCACTGGCTCTAGCCCACCCCACAATCTTGGTACTGATCCCACCTCTGTGCCACTGGGAGACCTACAAGGCGATTCATTTCTGCCTGATGGGCAAGCTAAACACAACCTCGGCAGCCCTTCTGGCCTATCACGAGACTCAAATCTGGGAACATCTTTGTCTAATTTTGATGACAACACTACTATCTCTAAAAAGAACCCACCGCAAAATAATGACAACAATAGAACTTTTGGAGACTTTCCAACAGATGATTCGGTGAGTCCCTTCTTTACCGGTCATTCATCGAAATATAAAATCACCAAGAAATACGCTGCTACAGCCCCAAAGTACGGGTCCAACTCGGTCTTTGGCTCATCTAAAAAGCTCGCTACCTCCTCCGCCAACAATCCCAATGCCATTATCGACCTCTCAAACTAATCCGCTGTCGTATCCCTTGCTTTGGATTGCCTTTTAGGCGGGAAAGCTCTAGCACAAACTTGCGTCGTTCCAATGTTTACCATGACGGTTCTTTTTTTTTTTTGGTAGTTATCTACAATACTTGGCCGCCACCACAAAACAGGTGGTTCAGAGGTGCTATTATTGGGGGAGAGGGGGAGGCTTGTTTCTCTTTATATTGATTTACTGTTATTCATAGCCTTTTTGCACCGTAGCATATTTTGTTGCATTTCCCTATTTTTTCTTATAGATACATAGCTTTATTTATTTTGATTATTACACCAATACACTATCGCCAGCGTGAAAGATAGATAGTAGGTCGGCATAGGCCAGGATTTAATAGCCATGACAGACTGAATTATACGTGTTGATTATGCAGAGCACAGGAACTGGTGTAGTTATACCATTGATATTGTCTCATAAACCGTGATTTTATTTTGAGATGACATGCTTGGAAATGCTGATGTGGTGATAGGTAAAAATAATGGACTAGAGAAACCACTTTACTCCACATGTCCAACGATATTCTAAAGAAATAAACACAGGGAGAGTAGGAAAGAGAACAGGAAAGGAAAATGGAGGGAAGTTGAGTGTGGAAGCTTGTCTTTTTTTTGTCTCTGGCGACTGCCTAGTCGTCCATGGTACACTGCAAAGTGAGAAAAGTAGCGGAAATCATAAACGCCGTGAGTTCGCCCAAACGCAACAAAAGAAGAAAGAAATTGAAAAAAAGAATGTTGGCTATACCAAGAAAACAAGCAGGGTAGCATAGACAGAAACTAACATGCTCTACAGCAAGGGGGGGGGGGGGGGGGGCTGTCGAAATCTATGCCAGGAAAGATGGAAGCATATCATCAAGAGTTTAGAGAGAAAGTAGAAATATATGACGCATTGTGGGACTTCGTGCGCCATGCGATATTAATCAGAGTCAGACCCTTCCTCGGCGGAGCTCTCTATGGTAGAATCGGTCGAGGTTGACTTGAGAGCACCGCGGGGAATCTCAAAAACGACACCACCGTTGCGGCCACCGGCAATCACCTTCCATCGGCCAAAGCGGTGCTCCTTGCCTACGGCTGCTACCACACACAAACCGTCTTTCCCGCGGTCGCCGCGCTCAAACAGATCAATGTCGTTGATGACGCCTTTGATTAGGAATGGGCTTTCGGTGTCTTGATCATCTATCGCGGGTTCAGAGTCGCCAAGGACTCCAACAGGTTCTAGGGTGCGTTTGTCTTCACTCAGCTGCCACACACGGATGTAGCCATCCCAGCTCCCACTGAGGACTAGATCAGAGTAGGGAACGGTGCATAGGGCTGTAATATAGCGAGGGCAGGGATCCGGTACAGCACTTGAGTTGGCATCAATCTCAGCCGAGGCCTCAGTTGGCAACAGTCGCGGCTCAAAGCCGTGTGCTACAGACACAATAGACAGGGGCTTTTTCTTGGCAACACTCCATAGAGATAGCGAGCCGTTATCGCTGCCAGTGACAAACAGCTCGTCATCAATCATGGCTACGCGGTCCATGGTGCCTTCGTGAGGGATGCGGGCCGCGGCAGGGTCGGACTGGTGGTGCTTCTTCTTGTCTGATGAGCCGCCGCGGAACACCAGTTGCGACTCTTCGGCAACTTTCCACAAGCGTGCTGTCCGGTCGCGTGAGCCAACACTGACGCAACGCTCCTGCGCTAGGGCAGCTACATCGACAACATCATCCTGGTGACCGAACAGAGTCTCGACATATGCTAGCTCATTTAAGCTCCATACCTTGACTGTACGGTCTTTGGAGCTAGAAAATAGCTGGTTAGTACCACGGCGGAACGCAAGGCCAGTGACGCTGTCGCGATGGTGTGTGAATACTCTCAGAGGAGTCAAGGTCTCGGCGTTGTAGATGATCAGGCGACGATCAGCACCACCAGTTGCAACAAACTGGCCATCGGGAGACACCGCAATGCAAAGGATCTCGCCAACGTGTCGCTTGTACTCCTTGTCCTTGGCCTTCTTGCGATCGCCCCTGATCCAGGATACAAGCGTGGGCTTCTTGCGAGGCGGTGCTGGGGGCTTTCTAGGCTTACGCCGGGTGGTTTGGGGAAATTGGTTTTGCGGAAGGTCTTGAACACGCCATTTTTGCAGATACATATCCTTTGTCACAGTGTAAGCAAAGGGCTCGTGGACGGCAATCGAGGTAAAGGCAAGAGTGTTGGCTTTCCACAAAGTGTGGCTGGCCTGGTCAAAAGCAAGGTCCTCTACCAAGTTACGGTAGACCTTTCCTTTAGACTCAGCTACATCTTCTTGTAGTCGTTCGGCAATCATATCACGATCGATTTCGGCCGCATCAAATCCTATAGTGTCGACTTGCTCCTTGACGTTTTCGAGATAACGTTCGGCAAGGCGCAGACGGCGCTCAGCGCCAGTTTCGCCCTCTTCTTCAGAAGACAGCTCGGCGCTACTGTCCTCAGCATCTTCGGGGGCAGAGTCGGCCATTTCAGAGTCGCTGCCCGATATACTTTCATCATCATCGGAAACGTTCCGCTTTGCAGAAGCGCTTTTGTTTCTAGTGGAAGCTGCAGGCTTGGATCTCGTTGGTATCGTGCGTTTTTGGGCAGAGTCGGCGCCTGCCGCTCTCTTCCGCTTCTTCTGGCCCGGGACCGTAAAAAAGGACGACATGTTGACCAGGATGCGATCACCAACAAGTCAATTGGTGCAGGATAGTATAGAAGCTGAGTACTTGATCGGGAATAATTCGTAAAGAGTGTGAACTTCTAGATGGGTTAATATCTAGAAATTCCAGTACTTTTTTTCCAGACTCTAACTTTCTCTCGTCTGAAAAAAAAAAAAAGTTGATAGACCCACTAAAAAGTGCAATCAGATAATGGGCGGGGCAGATAAGCGAAAAGGGAAGGCGGTGAGAGTAGGCACACGACCTTACTTAGGATGGCCCCATTAGAGCCAGGCTGTCGAAAGTGCGCGTCAGCTATTGGAGAGGTAGTTAGTGCCACAGTGGGCTGGGTTGGTTTCTAGCCTTGATGCTATAGCTCCAGCATAGGCGGAAGCCAAGGTACGACAGAGCTCAAGGCTGAAAAAGCTCCTCCTTTGATAGACGGTTCAAGATCACCAAAGCCTGTGTTTGCACCTGCCGATACCAGTACCATACAACTTACTTCTGCGCTCCTTGCGATTAAGTTCTCTTCTCTTTTGTTTCTTCCAAGTTTTCCTAGCAATAAAGAAACAGTATCATCATCATCATCATGTGAGCTCAGCTTCCCAGTAACCACAACTAAAACACTCTTGCTTCGATTTCTAGAGCTAACGCTGACCTGTCGTATGTGTATAGGGAGGTTCTTCTGGGTATTACTGGCAAAGACTTTACCATCATCGCCGCCTCCAAGGCCGCGATGCGTGGCGCCACCATTCTCAAGGCTTCTGATGACAAGACTAGAAAACTGAACAACTCGACGCTCATGGCGTTTAGTGGAGAAGCTGGTGATACCAGTGCGTACTGTTCTGATTACCAGCGGCGTGCCGCTGCAGTATTGTGCTGGATTCTGTACTGACTATTTAATCGATTCTTCTTAGTCCAATTCGCCGAGTTTATTCAAGCAAACGCCCACCTCTACTCTATGCGCAACGAGACCGACTTGTCACCTTTCGCCCTTGCTAGCTATGTCCGAGGAGAGCTTGCCTCGAGCTTACGATCGCGCAAGCCATACAATGTAAATCTCCTCCTTGGAGGCGTGGACCCCATCACCCAAAAGCCGAGCCTGTTCTGGCTGGATTACCTTGCATCACTCGCACCCGTCCCCTATGCCGCCCACGGCTACGCACAGTAAGTCTAAGCCCTTGAGAAATATCGAGATGCCATTCCATTGATAACAGTGCTGGTCCCACCGTATATGTCACTCGCGACTAACAAACTGCTGCACACCAATCCAGGTACTATTGCCTCTCAATCCTTGATAAGCACCATAACCCCGACATTTCTCTCGAGCAGGGGATCAAGTTGCTAAACATGTGCACCGACGAGCTGAAGCGCAGATTGCCCATTGACTTTAAGGGCATGACAGTGAAGGCTGTGACGAAGGACGGCATTCAGGACATCGCATTCGATGACGATAAGGTTGTGAAGATGGCATAAATAGAAATGACATGACTACTTGTTTTGCGTTGCTTTGTTTCGGTTATAATACCACCCAGATTACATTCACATTTAGAGCATGAATGACGAGGAACTGTTCGACATCCGCGTATTATGCCGTGATTTAGCCACATAAAAATCCCCACTGTCCACCTCAGGCTCATTCCTAAACACTCAGTGATGGGCACACCAGTTCTGGTTCAAGACAATGCGACATTGACTTGGAATACGGGCTCCAATCTCAATAGCCACCTGCAAGTGTCAGTGAGACCGCCATCTTCCAGGACGTAGCATGGCTCGCAACCCATCTAGATTTCAATATGCTACATGAACATTGGATCTCGCATATTCCATGCTGTGAACATGCGAAGCCTTCATTGACGTTACACTGACGGCTTCACTGCAAGCCAGTCTCGTCAACGAACCTGTCATAAACACAGCTTTCTAGAACAAGGAATGCACAATGCCATGTTTCTATCACTTATAATCTATATAAAGTGACTAGTTGTACGAGATGGCGTCGTTTGATGTTGGTGGTTCTACTACACGATAAATATATTCAAATCAAATCAGTTGTACGCAAGAAAATTGAGGGCCAGTGAGATATTAATTCGCAGCTTCGAACCAACTAATTGATAAACAAAAACGCAAACAGTACCACAAAACTGGTGCGGCTCAAATGATGACACCGATACAAGCCACTAGATAAGGGATTGGGACCTGCAGGGCTGAGTTCTTCTCCCAGTATGACCTATATCACGGTCCGATCAATCGTAACCTTGACCAAAAGTGATGCATATAATCCTAAAGCGATACTTTCACGTGATAATATTGCTATTTGCTTTCTTGCTGTGCGCCTGTTTGCGTCAACAAATCAGTAATCAAAATAAGAAAACTTGGTCTTCAACTACTCGGTTTGACTATTCTGTTATATCGCTTTAGATATCCATAGTAGGATGATAAAACGTGGGGGGGGGGGGGGGGGGAGGGCTGGGATTGTGGCCATTTGTGTGGGTTCGCTGCCGATCGGCCATAGTAGC
>JAXHKN010000179.1:0-46471 GCA_038407165.1 Ceratocystis variospora
TTTTTGGAAGTTAAACCTTTTTTCTCCATTTTTTTTTTTTTTTTTTTTTTTAGGGGGGTTTTAAAAAATTTCCACCCCCCCCCCCCCCCCCCCCCCCCCCCCCCGCCCCCATCCTACTTCCGGACACAACGTTCTTTTTTGCCCCCTATGGTGATTCTTGTTCTACTACACTTACACACCGTCAGAATATATACTGTACTTTCCGCTTGTATCTTCTAACCTTTCTACATAAATACAGGTCTCACTCCGCTCTTTCTTTCTGTCAATCCAAAAGAGCTTTGACCTTCACTACTCTACCATCACTTCTTCACCCTACATTGGTCTTTCAACTTCAACATCTCCGTCTTCTCCTTTACCATCCACAACTAATACACAAAAATCTTCCATTTCCTACTCTTCCCCATCCTTATACATAGAGGATTCCTCCCTGTTTTTGGAAAACGTCACTCTTTCTAGCAGCCCCACCACCGTGAGCTCTTCTCTTGTCACTCAACCCTTACCGGCGATAACAGCAATGAAAAGCCACTCTCATTCTTTGCCTATGCGCGATTCTAGTCGCAGAATCACTACGGCAGATGTTGAGTATATCACTACCGAGGATTTAACACGCCTGGTATCTCGTTCAACCCCTAGCTCCATTTCTAAATCCCTCGAGTCATTATCTCTTCAAGGTCGCCGTGCCTCACACCCGGGCAGATCCAATACTGTGCCAGTTGGTCCTGATCAGTTTGGAAATGCTATTGCACCTGCTGCCTTTTGGACTAAGGTCAGTAGAGAAAAGTTTACTGCTGAGGCCTTCCGTCGCTCCCAGAAGCATTTTGAGGCATTTCCTGGTTTTATTGCTATACTCGGTTTTATCAGCAATGAGGAACTGCAGTATCTCTTCGATTTGAGCAATAGTATCCGTCAGCATCGGATGCGCTACGCTATTCCATCCCACAAAACAGTCATCCGGAACGAAAAAGACCACTCGCGTAAAGAAAATGCTAGAAGTGAGAAAAAAGGACATCACGGCCAACATCAGCACAAGCGTGACTACAGTTACACTGAAGAAATTCACCCCCAGCGCAGGGAAAATAATGGCAAATCATATGGGCATCGTCATACTAGCTACCATGACAAACATGGCCAACCCCGTCCAATCTATTCTAAACAATCCCACAACCGCACTTCTTCCATGTCCCTAGTGATGCCTAGTCCTCAATCACGCGATTCGATCTCCCGACCCAAGCCTACTATCGTGTCTCCTCCCATCTCAAGCTCAGGCATCACGGGTCCTAACATGACGCTTACCTTGACAAAAACTTCTGCTTCACGATCTCCCACACGCCCCAAGAGCATTCTCAAGAATGCCAATCCCCATGACGTGGTTTATGATTCCCATAGCAACCCCTCCGAGGTTCCGTCTTCTTGGCCAAGACAGTCCCATGTGTCTCACCTCGAAGCGGCCATTCGGAAGAGCAGAAACAGCACCACAGAACATAGCGACTGCGGATCCCACACTAGCTCTAACTCTGAGCGTGAGCACCGTCGCCGGTCGCATCGTTCTGGCTCTGAACGTGGCTCCTCGTCAGATGCTAGCCGCGAACGCTACAATTATGGCAGTGGCAAGACCAAAGACAACCAGAGGTCAAACAAGCCGCGCAATGAGTCCTACACAGCGGCCTTGGGCAATGACGCCAACACGCCACCCTCAGCACGAAGAAGCTCTACCATGGTGGCGCAGCACGATGAGCCCCGGCGGTCTTCTGTTGCCCGCCGTGAAGGTCGTGACAGTGTAAGCAGCGAGCCGAGACGTAGTAGCCGGGCTAGCAGCGATGAATACGACCATGAGTGTAGAGAGAGAAGCCACCAAAGAGACAGCCGTGACTATTAAGCATCGCAACGACATGTTCAGCACGATGGGCGTGAATACCGCAAAGAGTGACGCCCGTCGCTGCTGTCTGCTGTGAAGGATGTTCTACACTAAGCACGGCGAGGTTCTTTTTTCTTTTCTTTTTTTTTTTTTTCTTCTTTCTTTTTTGTTGTCCATTATTTTGTACTGGTTTTCATCCTTAACTCTTTCTCTTTGATATCCCTTTTCCATTTTTTTGTTGGCTTGATTTGTGTCCTTTCCTACTCTGCTGCTTCACTCAGTATGATTCTTGTTGTTCATTTCGTTTCGTTTCGTTTCGTTTCGCTTCTACTTTTACTTGTTAACTGTGCTTGGATGTATGCTGTGTACCGTACCTGCGTTATTGTTTGTTTCAAACTCGGGCAACGCAGTGCCATGGAAGATGTTTATTCGGATACAATTTGCTTGCACATTTTTTTCCTCTTTTTTATTACACACTATTATAAAATACGAAACTTCTCAGAAAGATTATGGCTCATGTGCCCACAGTCATAGTGGCTGAGCAATTCAGCAGTGAAGCTGAGCTGAATCACGTTGCACGGTTCATTGCCCTGCCCTGCCCATCGGAAGCTAGAACCGAGGGGAGGCAAGGGCCTAAATATGGGACGAAGCTGGATAGGCACTGCAACAGCAAAATGTAAAAGCAACCAGAGATGGGACGATAAACCGAACACAAATAACAGAGGCCAAACCATGGGATAAAAGCGGAAGATGATGCCTACTATTGTTGGGCAACATGTGCTACTGTGACATGTGACAAGATATAAAACCAACGTATTAACAGGGCATTTATAATCGAAGCCGAAATTTCGCCCAGAACATATTAAGTAAGGGCGTGCACACAAAGTGATAGACAGGCAGGCAGGCTATTGGAGGCCTGTTCTGCTGACTGCCAATCATGTGTAACCCGTAGCTCCACCAAGCAAAAATAAGCTTACGCCACACACAGCGCCCCAGCCCAAAGAATCCACAGCCCCAGACTTTCTCTCAGCAAAGTCACACAGCTGGCGGCAGCTGCACTTGTTGTGGCGGATGACGAAATAGTAGCGGCGCCTGATGAGTCACAGTCCTGAGAGAAGCCAGACTTCCCACAACCCGTACCACCCGATGACCCCGACGAGCCCGACGATGACCCCGACGATGAACCGGAGCCAGAGGCCGATGAGTCTTCGCCCGGTACAGTCACCGGGACGTTGCTGCCTCCCGGAACTTGCTTGCTATCGTTGCTTTCATCGTCCGAGTCGGATTCCTGCTTCGCGCCTGCCGTCATGTTGGTGCCAGTGGCAATGAAGGAGGACAGAATTGTTTTCTTGTCAGAGTCCACAACCGTGTTGTTCGTGGCACTGATGTCTGAGTAGTAGTAGCTCGTCTCCTTGTTGCTCCCAGGCGCCGTAGGGGCATCATAGCACTCGACAGTCACTTCAGAGAAGGTGGCATAGTAGTAGCCGTGCTTCTGAATGTCCTCGCCATCCCAGTCGATCTCGCCGCCAGCCCAGTCTATAGTGCCCTTGCCGTTCGTTGCCAGTCCACCCGGCCAGAGCGACAGTTGCACACGCGCCGGCGTCTGCGGAAAGTCCCACTGCTGGGCCGTGGCATTCCATGTATCGGCCCGCTTCTTGCTGCGGCCCACGCGGCCGTCAACAAGCCAGTCAATCTGGTCGGGTGTCCAGCGGATCTCGTACTCGTGGAACTCGTCAAATGTGTTGCTGATGTCGCTGATATTGCCGCCGTTGTTATAGTCTGGTATGCCCTGGAAGTAGTAGTTGGTCTGTGCGGTGGACAGATCAACACCAATAAACTCGTAGTCGATCTCATCCTTGACGTCGCTCATGAGAATGAAAGCCGTTACTACACCGGCCCCGCGGGACGTCTTGAACTTGGCCTTGACATTACCATACCACATATATGTGGAGGTTGCCATGACAGTGCCCACACTGTTTTTGGGCATGGTAAGCAAGACATTGCCATTGTGCTCTATTGGATTGCCCTGGTAGACCCAATCAGCCTTGGAGGGGTCACCGAGGTATTTGCTGGTGCTGACAAGACGGTCGGGGTCATCCCACTTGTACGTCTTGCTTTCACAAACGGGGCCTGGCACGCAGGAGTCAAGAGAGAAGGACATCCGGGGATCGCAGCCACCAAGGCAATACGCACCAGTTCCACAAGCGCCGTACTCTGAGCAGACAAGAGTTAGTACTAAGTTTAGAGGGGCTTGTGCCAAGTGGTGTATGCACTGCACGATGGGTGAGCGGATACATGAGACTGCTGTATCGACGTGTTGCACAATGGCCTGGACGTGCAAAAGGGCAGATGGTGGATGGGACGAGTGCAGTGGCGGCAGACTTACGGGAGCAACAAGGTGCAGACTCAGGACATTTGTTTTCCAAGCTACATTCTGCCTGGTCGGCAGCTGAGGTGGGCGAAGATTGCCAGAGCAGAGCGGCGGCTACGCCAAGAAGAGTTGAGCGATACATTTCAGCGGTGCTTGCCTTGTCTTTCTAGGCGGCTGCGGAGAGGGCGTTGTGGCTTACTCGCTGCTGGATGGGCGCTCTTATGCAAATTCCCGGCCAAAGAAATACTCACGGGCGAAAAGACAAGCCAAATTGCAAGTCTCAAGTAAAATCAGGAGACCAGAAACGTCCGCGCCGAGCACAAGCCAAAGGTTTCAAGAGTAATGGACTTCTGAAGGCTGTAGGCCTCAAACTGGCAAGATGTGGAAAGGGCAAAGACTAAAGACAGGACCAAAAATATCGCTGGCCGCTCCTCAGAAACAGCAGCAGCACAATACTAGATGGGATGAAATATGGAGGAAAAGGCGAGCCAGTGTCCGTCCCTTAAAGACCAACTCACGCGATTGGGGTTTTAACAAAGGAAGAAGAAATCTGAGGAGAACAACATCAAGCGGCAGAAGACAGGCAAGAAAAGAAGGGGGGGGGGAGGAGGAAATCTGGTGAACGATGGAGAAAGTGGAAAACCAAGAACGAGGAAACGGGCTTAATATGGTGCCGGGAAAACGGAGAACAACGAACAAACCAAGATTGGTACCTGCATTATGCATTGCTTTCGCCCCCAGTGAATGTATCTGTGACAACGTTAAGCAATGTTACTTACATGTACCTCATCCCCGGCCAGTCGCCTAATTTCTCACCCGTCGGGACAAAAAAGATACTTGCCGTCTTTGTCTTGAACCCTCTAAGATTGGTATGTGTGTACAAGATGGAACTCTGCGCCAGCGCCGGCTATCCTGCACTATCAAACAGCATGGATGTATCTTTCCATACTGTCTCTGACTCTCCACGTACAACCCTTTTTTCGCTCCCTTTCGCAGGTGGCTATATCTTGTGGTTGCCAACTACTATGTGGATCGTCTGTACTATTGTCAGCAGTACAAGCTTCGGCAGCATCAGGAGCCTTTGGACAGGCCGAGAGAGCAAGAAAGTAATAACCTAAGACTATTGCTTGGCAAGCAGCAAATATGACCTTGGCCCCCATCGTTGTTGCTGTTGTTGTTGTTGCTGTTATTTAGCCCCCATCGCATCACCAAGCTATGTCGCGACGCGCCAGTGCTTTCTTTGCATTCCATTCGTCGGTCCAGAACAGAAGGGAGAGCCAGCTTCACTGTAGAAACCCGCAGTGCAATTCCCATCGAGTCACGTCACCACGAGACAAAGACCGTGCAAGGGAGAGAGACAGCCCCCCCCCCCCCCCCCCCCCCCCCCCCCCCCACCCCCCCCCCCCCCCCCCCCCCCCCCCCCGCTTCATCCCAAGCTAGTTCCGGTGCTAGCTTAGCAAAAATGAGAGGAAGCTGGAACAAGAGAAGAGACAATAAAAACTAAGAATTAAGGCCGACCGTCCGTCCACAACCACGAAAGGCAAGCCAAAGAGCGGAAAAATAACCTTGACCATGATATGCCCAGAAACAGACACAAAAAGGAAATTACCCTTCCTGTCGACCCTCGACTCTCGACTCTCGCCTTATCTTCCTGGCGCTAAAGAGGAAACTCCCAAAAAAAAGCTTATCAAAACGGGCAACTGCACCTTTGCTCCAGAAATTAAAACTAGCAAAATTATTCCACCAGCCACGGAAGCAACGTTTGGCAGCTGCCAATTTCCCTTTCCTGGAGTCGGGCTGGGGTGGCACAGGACAGAAGGAAACACCCCAAATGACTGCCTGTTGTGTTGCTCTCGTGGTCGGCAGCGGTCGGCGGTCGGTGCTCGGCAATTACTGTGACTCTGTGAGACTGGGATGATAATAATACAAAATAAAAACAAGAAGCATGCTTCTCTTTCTTAGCAAGGCAAGTTACATTAGTAGCCACAGTACCTCAACGTGTCGCAAGTGCTTCAGCTCAGCTTATCTCTCCTGTCCGCCTTGATCCAAAAGCTGCTGTTGCTACGCTGCTTTCCGCCGTTTGCCGTGCGTGCTATTTCTACTCGTGTTCTTGCTGCCCCCCCCACTCCTCCACCATTCATTCCACCCAGTGTCAGTCGCGTATTTGGGGCCCTGCCAATAACCTTAGCTCCCTTCCATGTTGTCAGGCAAGACCCGCCCTTTTTGTTTACTAGTCTCTCCTCGTTTACTGGGCTTCGTATCGTTGGCTCGTTCCTCTATGCTTTGTTTCGCGCTATTGTAGCTCTCCAAGAAAAGATTGGCCATCATCTTTTCCTGTTCTGTTGTTCGAGTTGCTCGTATTATCGTTTTAGACTACCTGTTGGTGTCTTGATCTGTTCGTAGCCATCGACGCAGTCGTCGTATTTACAGCATGAGATTTAGGGTTATATCAGATAGAGTTAGGGTAGCTTACAACTACATGCTACACATCGTATATGGACAACTTGAACATAAATATGTAATAGGAAACAAGACATGAACAAAACAAAAAGGAAACACGGCACATAAATAAATGAGATCATGGCCAAGGGCACACGGCATGTCAACAGCACAGCTAAAATGGAGAACCACAAGGCAAAACAGAAGAGAAAAAAAAAGAGGAAAAAAAAAAAAAACAATCAAGAGCAAAACAAGACAAGTGACAGAAGCAAATCTCCACCGCCTACCGAGAACAAATAGAACAAACAACACGGCTACAGCTGCGTCTTGCGCTGATTGCCTGTCTTGATCATGAGCTAAGGGCCACCAAAAGAGGAAGAAAAATCAAGTGGATCGAGATGCCTAGGTATATTATATTCCAAGGTCACCACGGGCTTGTCTCCAGTAGGTTTGACCGCACGCAACATATGACGCGACGGGATAGAGACGGCTGACGCCCCATAATCCAGAAAGTTATAGCCCGCATAAAAACAAAAAAAATCAAACGAAGAAAAAGACAGGGAAATATGAGTCCTACGGCAGTACGGATTGTTCTATACCGAGAGCGCTGGTAATAGGCAAGAAACGTAGCCGGAGTAAAACGAAAAGGGCAAGAGACGAAAGAATTTGAAGTGCATATTGGTACGAGGGTGCAAAAGAGAGAGAATCATACGGTTGGTCGTAGGTGTGCAAAAGATGGAAGAAAAAAGTAGAAAGTAAAAAAAAGAAAAGCCCGGGCATCACATGGTGATATTGGGATAGAGGGAGAAAGGACAGGAAACTCCAATTGCTTGAAAGACAAGCTGGATCGAACAAAAAAGTAGACCTGATGAGACTGTCGTCAAGAATAAAAAAAAACAGATCAGTCCAAGCCAGGCCTAGTTCTATGCATAACTTGATATCAAAAGACTTTCACCCAGGATATGAAATAGATTCTTCGGTTTAACAACCAAAGCTTGTCCATCGACATCAAGCAAGAAAGAAGAAGAAGAAGAAAAAAAAAAAGAAAACCAAAACCGTGCAGGAAGCCATCTGCAATGAGCGAAAAAAGAAAAGAAAAAAAAGTGAACCGGGGAATCAATAGAAATAAAGGTGAAAATAAAAGCAAACAGGAAGCGAGAAGCGAAGGGAAAAAGAATAGGACCAAAGAAGGCCCAAAAAAAAAGTCGAAGCATGGTCAAAGAAGACATTTAAACGTCACTGCGAGAACAGAACGCCGGCAAATAGCGTCCAGGCCGGAAGAACAAATCCTCGCATTCATAGCCCGAAAGAAAATAAGGGCTCAACTGCCGGTGAGACCAAGCAGCAACGTAAAAATGTGACGGAGGCTTAATAGTCTCTACAACTTAACGCTGCTTGTTTGGCGGAAACTGGTCTGGGAAATGTTCCTTGGCGTATTGTTCGCAAGCTTTGGCAGGCTTGCCAACCTTTTGCCCAATAAACTTCCATCGGTTATTCTCGTACTCCTTCATAGCGTTCAGGAGCGCCTGACTTTCGTCTTCGGCAAACTCAGCATAATGCATGTCTTTATACCAATGTTTCTTGACGCTACCTTCAGTGCGTGCAGGAAATGTCTAGTTGGACGAGGATGTATGTTAGCTAGATGAAAAAGAAAAAAAAAGAAAAAAAAAAGCTGGTACAAACAGTGATAGGCCTAAGCTTACCTTGGCAATTTCCGCCCAACTATTACCTGCGTCACGCATTTGTTTCAAGCGGAGCTCTTCTGCTGGTGTCCATGGTGTATTAGTGCGGCTCTTTTTAGCCGGAGGGGCCGGCGTAACCGGCGTGACAGCATCAGTACCGTCAGTGCCGACCGAGACCGTGCCTGGAACAGCAGATGGTGCCACCTGATCAGTAGCAGAAAGTGGTGCAGTAATGGGCGACACAGTAACAGCGGTACCGGCGATTGACGAGGCACTTGTTGGCGTTTGCGGAACAGCACCAGGAGCTGTGCGCTTGCGATTGCGCGTCGACCCAGGCGTGGTCACCAGAGGTTGCACTTGAGGTTGCGCCTGAGCTTGGGATTGCTGTTGCGATGGCTGCTGTTGCGATTGTTGCTGCGGCGTCTGCTGAGCGGACGATCCTTGTGAGCTCGGTACCGGCACGGGAACAGAAACTGGCGTTGTCTGCTGTGTGGACTGCTGGGTTGGAGCCTGGGACTGGTTCGGCTGTTGGGGTACGGCCATGGGCTGCTGGCTAGGATGCGGGTGAGAACCAGGCTGGGCAGACTGAGCAAAAGAGTATTCCATGCGATCGTTGCGACGGTTGACGTCGGCTGGGTTTTGGTACTGGTGCGGGGCCGTGCTATAACGCCTATATAAAAGAAGAATATTAGTACAACGAAACAGGGGTTTTTGGTCTTGATGTAGAATATGATTTGTCGGAATTTGAGCCAATGGTGTGCGCGTTTTGCTGGATGGATAAAGGTCGTGACGGGTATTATCGAATTTAGTGATGCAAAAGTAGAGTATGCAGGCGCGGGACATAGATCGAGTGAATGGCCAGAAGCAAGACAAGACAGGAACCAGAAGAAGACTAGTCAGGTCATTAGGTGGCAGATATTAGGCACAGAGTATACATGCAGCCAGCTGCACTTGTAACTGCAGAGGTTAGGCATGAGCCAGAAAAAAAGGCGCAAACAGAGCAAAAGAGCAGGATACATGCAGTGGCACATGATTAGACGGGCTGGTTGGTTAACCCATGGACTTTTGTGCCAAGTGTGCTTTCTGCTAAACCAGGACCTTATGCCGTGTCTAGGGGAAGGCCTAGACTGCACGCACTCAAGCTGTACAAAGACTATGACTTCCATCTGGTCTGCCATAATGCAGGAAATCCTGTCGAAAGGAGTCCAAAATGTTGCTATCCAAGCGCCAACGAGCTTCTTTTAGGAGGCAATGTGATCAAGAGGCCAGTCTTCAAGGAGCTAACAGGGCTACTAGAATGTAAAATGATTCGTGTTGCTATTCAAGCATGCAAGCCTGGCATCGTCCTCAGACTGCCAAGAGGAAATGAAAGAGGTTGGTAGGTAGGTGTTTTTTTTGTTTGTTTGTTTTGGGCTAAGGACCACCGCTCGTGGTCTGTGAATTGTAACGTTGAATGATTCACAAGCTACAAGCCACGAGAAAAATATCACGTTGGCAAAAGGCACTACACGCTGCAAGAGAGCACGACGTACGCCGTGATGCCAATCCAATATTTTCATCATGGATTCCGTGAGTGTTCAAGTATGACGGAGGCGCAGGTTAAAGGCCAGTCGGCTGCGAAATAACATTGAAGGAATATGACCAGGACAAGAAGATAAAAATGGTGTTTTGTTGTGCCTTTTTCGATACTTGTCGGAGCGGCGGTTCGGGTCGTGCCTGAGGATCTGCCGGGAGTCTGGCTGGTTGATTTGTTTTTGGCGGAGAAGATACAAGGTGGTTTTCAGGGTTGTTCTGACGGGGCTCGAAGGGGGAGTAGATGGCTAGAGAAGGAAAAAGACAGAAACAAACTTACTGTATGCCATCTTGAGGATTTGTATTATTGAAAAAGGTCAAATCCGGCACGATGCCGACTTGCCATTGATGCATAATCTGTCGAGATGGAAATGGGGTGTTAGCTATAAAGGAAATGAGAGGAGTTGTGGTGCTGAAATTTGTGCTGCTGCTGCTGATACTGCTGCTGATGATGCTGCTCTGCTTCTGCTGCTGCTCTGCTTCTGCTGCTGCTGTTGCTATTTGTATGGCATTAATTTTGCTTTGCGGCTGATGCTCTGTTCACAGCGTGGTGTAGTGCGCTTTTTGCCGATGGCGAGCAAATGGTAGACGACAGGGAATACCCCGAACAAAAGAGGGGATTGTTGTTATTTGTACGTTGCGAGGATATCGTGGTCATGGAGGAGGGGAATATCCTGTTCGTATCAAGAGAACAAGACCGACAGTAGAAGGGCTTTGGCGGCCCTTAAGGACGGACTTGGTGATTTGCTTGCGATGAGACTATCGTGGCTATGAAAGCATGCGATAGCGATGCCAGTCATAGTAGAAGTTGAGCAAAAAAGCAAAAAAAAAAAAAACCGCGAACGTGGGGACCTATTTACAGGGTCTGTCGATATACAGCAGAGCAGAGTGTAATTCAACGTAGCGCAATGCAGCAGCGACAAGGCAGAAACAAAACAGCGATGGCCAAGTCGCGCAGCAAGTTGCGCTAGATATTGAAGTCGTTGGAATCGGCTGTCGCGATAATAACCATAGCGCAATGCTCGTGCTTGTTTCGGCGAGGCTGGTGGTAAAGGACTAGCACTTTCGACACAGAAATGCAGATAAGTGAAGCGAAAGAGCAATGAGAAAAGGCGTATGAATCCAGACAGAGGTACAAGCCAGTTTTTTTTTTTTTTTTTTTTTTTTCTTTCTTTTTTTTGACCAGGCTATCACGGCAGCACAAAACCGAGCCCGGAGAAAAAAAGAGAGAGCCGGACGAAAGCAAAGTGAGAGAATTTGAGTTACAAGTAGCGCAAGCAGCAGCGAGGAAGCGAGGAAGCAAGGAAATGAAATAAAATAACAAAAGAAGCAGCCCATGGACAGCTTCCGCAAAGTATTAAAACACAGTATCAAAGGAAAATTAATTACTCACGGCCTGATCGTTGGGGGAAACCGACATTCCCAGAGTTGATATGCGAGGTTTTGGATCACGATAGCAAAAATTTGCTGTTCCTGAAATAAATAAGGAAGAGAAGATGAGGGGAAGAAAATTAAGAGAAAAAAAATAGAGGACAAAAAGGCCAAAAGGGTTCGATGTGAGGAGAAAAACTAAGGAGGGACGCGAAGGCGGACAGCTTGGTGAAAAGGGAAAGAAGTGTAATCACCGAAGGGCCAAACAGAAAAAAAAATGCAAGTCCTCTTGGAGAAGAATGGAAGGTGCAGGTTAGATGGCGCAAGAAACAAACGCAGAGCTGCGGTTTGTCAGTGCAGGCAATTGCTCTTGTTCTATACAGCAACGGCAGGGCAGGTAGGGTAGTAGGTAAGTTGAGCTAAGTCGGCCTGTTCGCTGGGCCGGTCTGGTTCTGGTTTCTATTGGTCTGGTCTGGCTGGGTCTGTGAGTGGGTGAGTGAGTGAGGACTTCGAGACAGAAGAACGAAATGGGGAGCCAAGGACGTGGTCTGTGCTCTTGTTGCTACTACTTTGCTGCGTTGCTTCTTTCTTGGGGTAGATGAAGGAAACCTATCCAGCAATTACCGCCGCACAGAAGAGAAATAAAGTGAGGAAAGTGAGAAACGAGAGCAGATGGAAATCACAGGAAAAGCGGCACAAAAAGGCAGGGCTAGGGGGGAAATAACCAAATGTGGAACGAAAACAAAATAAGGGCAAGAGCTGAGCAAACGGAGCGTCTGTACTATGACTCTCGATTTGGCTAGTGATTGAGCAGCAAGAAAAAATAGGAGCCTGCGTGACTGCACAAGACTTGTTTGTCCGTCTTGTCTATTCTGTCTGTGCTTTATTTGGACTGATTGCTGCAAGTGGCGGCGGGATCGAAGTAAAAGAAGATCTGGTGTGGATGGATGGGGGGGGAAAACGGGTGGGGGGGGGGCTTGTAGAGTTGGAAAAAAGAGAGTGGCTTGGGAAATGGGGCCGTTTGCTCTTGCTGCAGCAGTAGCAGTAAACAGAGGAAAGAACCAAAAGGCTGGAGACGAAAAAGAAAGCTTATGCCTGTTTCTATTGGCTGCTGCAAACACGAAGTAAAGCCCCACCTTTTCCGTTTGCCATGGATCTCCAAGGCTGGAGCAAGGCGTTCTCTAAGGAATGGGCGGGCCAGCATGTCGCAAAGCGGTTAGTGGCCTCTTCAGGGCAGTGTTCCCTATAGCAAGCCCATTGAGGGAGTTATTTAGGCTTTTGTACTCTGTATCCCAGCAGTATCACAGGGCAGTTCCAGGCCTTAATGCATCTGCAGGCGCTATAGCTTAGAAGAAGCGATAAGATGGGACGAGCTGTCACCTGTAAATGCCCTGTCCTGGTCCTAGGGACACACACAGGCAGGCAAAAGGTCGATCTCCTTGCCCTTAGCATGTCGTCATTTGAGAGCAGAGACCAAAGGGAGGGAGATAGAAACACAAGGGAGGCGGGAAACAGAACAGCGAGGATGTATGGCACAAGAAGCAGAGAATAATGGACTTGGCTGCATGATTTCTTCCAGACACAGGACGGCAAGGTCACTTGACAGTTGGTTGCGGCGCCTTGTAACGGGCTGAAGCGAAAGAGACGTGTGGTTGACCTGAGAGAGAGAGAGAGAGAGAGAGAGAGAGAGAGAGAAGAAGAACGATGAGAAAGAAGACGCCAAATGGGGAGTGTCATCCTAATATGAGACGCCAGCTTTGAGCCAGGAGAAAAAAGAAAGAAAGAAAAACAGAAAAACAGAAAAACAGAATAATAATAAATAGAAGCCGTGATATTGTGACAGAGGAAGAGGGGATAGATAGACGGTCAGGTAGGTGGAAGGTACCTCGAGGCCATGTACTCGAGACTTGGTGACTTGGTGACTTGTGACTTCGGTACAAGAGTACTTACTCACAGCTCGCGAGCAACAGCCACAGTACAACACAGCACAGCATAACAGTAGGGCAACAAAGCTATGTCTTTCTGGGAATCAAATACTCGATGGAAAAATGAAAGGACGAGAAAATGATTTAGTATTTCTTTCTCATCGCATTGTTCCCAAAAAAACACGGGCGGTTCTCCCCTCCCTGCTATGCTCGCCATATAAAAGTAGCCTGCGGGCCTTTGTTGCGCCCACGATACTTCTGACTTAATGAGGCGGACGGATGAAGCGGGGAAGCCGAAAATAGGCGCAGAAAGCAACCAGGCCAAAACTCAAGGCAGGAGGCAAGGCAGCAATTCAAGCAACAGAAAACAAGCCAGTGCCTTTTTAGAGACTTGAGCAATGTCAAGTCACGCACACAAAGATGTAACTTACTATGTACTAAGCAATGGAAGTGCAGCGACAGAGTATATGCCGCCAGGTATATATCTCACGGTAGCTTGATGATCACAGCCAAAGCGGAGTTTGTCGATGTGATGTGATGGGATGGATGGGACATGTAGATGTAGAATGTAGATTTGACCAGGCGTCGTAGTGGAGAAGGCTGGACCTGTTTGTACCTGCTACCTCTCTTTTTGCCACCTAGCCACATACCCTAACCCTATGATAAGCGGAGAGCTCCGATGGCGTCATTGTGGGAAAGCAGGCTACTGAGTTAACTCTTATAATCTGTATCAAACTGCTTACACCTTGCTGTCAATAGCAGTTAGTCGACTGGTCGAGATCTAGCAGCAGACGGAGATCAGGGACAAGGAGCTAAGACAGCGCGGTGGTGATGGCCATAGTCTTGGTTGTTTCTTTCATCCAGTCCCAAGCTGACCGCCAGGCAAGTCGCCAGCTACAGAAGTACACACCCAGGTAAACAAATACGCACACAGGCACACACAGGCATACACAGGCATACACAGACGTACACACACAGGCACACGCTTGCACACACGCTCACTCACCCATCCAAGTCGGCCCGGACCAGCAGTGGCTAGAGTGGTGCCTTGTGAAAACAAGACTTGCACGTCGTGTGTAGCACAAGCTGACAAGGAACCGGCCATCACCGCCGTGTAGGACAACAAAACACACGTTTTTACTATACAAACGAGATAACACATCACCTAGCAGCTCCAAACGCACGGCGACTCCCAGAGAACGTTTACTAAGCAACACTCGTCGGCGCCTCGGAGCCTCAAGGCAGCCCAATACCCAGAGCCAGCACCAGCGCCAGCGCCAGCGCCACATAGCCCCTCCCTTCTTCCGCCTCCCTCCGCGGCGCTTTCCCTTCCTTCCAAGCCGAAATTACACAGGAGATTAAGTGCAGCGTTTCAAAGCGAAAAGGATTGTTTCTTGTTCTATTTCTCCATCAGCAAGAAAAAAAAGAGAAAAAAAAACTCCAATAATAAGCCTCTCGCATAACAGCCAGCCTTTGAATCACATCATGTCCCCTGGGCCTGATACGTTTCACAGCTTTGCAAGCCAATGGGTTGTTTATGCGGCTGCAGCTGCGGCTACGGCTACGGCTACGGCTACGGCTACGGCTGCAGCTACAGCACAAAGATGCGTGCATTACGATTGCAGTTGCAGGCAAGAAACATATGTGTGCCAGCCCGCTTCCGATCCAGGCAGAAAGAGTCATAGAAGCCACTACACCGCAAATGTCTATTCCTGAACTCCCAAACTCTATTGCCTGGCCTATATGTATGACCGAAACACTTCTAGTCACAGTTTGACGTGTGCAGATAAGTATTAATACCAGAGAAATAACAGTGGAGAAGCCCAGACGTAGCATTAGCATCTGAGCTTGACACTCCCACCAGGCCTTTGCCATGAGAGATTTTTGCACTGGGATATTGTATTGGCTCAGTGTGGTGTGGTATGCCCTGACTAGGCCGCGGCACAGGCTCCCAAAAAAGAAAACTAAAGGACGACAGTAAATCAAGAAACAGAAACAGAAACGAAAGAACACGCGTTACTGGTCAGGGCATGATGAGCCGGCCTTCTCTTATTTTCCGGCCTCAGAGAGAAAGATATGCTGGTAGGCTGTACTGCGAGCCAGCAGCCAAGCACAACGCCATGAGCCTGGCTTGGCTTGTCTGTGGCTGCTGCCGGCTGCATGAATCGGCCGGTGGCAAATCTCAGAGGCGGTGCCCTCATTGGCTCCTGGTAGCTGCTATATTGGATCATTTTTAATACATGGGCAGCTGGTCTACTCAGGGGACTAACCCTAACAAGAACGACGATAGTAGCTTGCACCAAGTGGGCATGGTTTTCTTTGAGCAAGGAGATTACGGGTAGATTAGCACTCCGAGAGGGTATCTCGGTTATCTCTGGAGGCTTGCCTAAAACTTCAGACCACGAAAGTTCTTTACGCTCAAGCTTCTCCGTATGTTTCTCTAGTTCTTCCCAGAAAAGAAAGCAAGAACAGCAAGTGACAGGTACAGAAGAGCGCACAGGTAGGAGAATTGAAGGAGGAGCAAAGTGGGGGCAAGCAACATGAGAGGGAAGGGGAAAGGAGAAGGAGGGGTGTGTGTAGGCATTGGTCACGTTAATGAAATACCAGGGCAGCACTTAACAAGGGCCATACAAGGCCAAACAACAAGAAAGAAGGTGAAGGTGAAGGGAAAGTGAAAGGGAAAGTGTTTTTTTTTTTTTTTTTTTTTTTTTGGTGGCCGAGTGGCGTGCATACGGCGGGGTCGTGGACAGGAACGTGAAACGATGGATATTTTGCAGCTAGGGTCAGAAGCAACAGGCCAGCTGGCACACAAGATGGTGAAACAATAAAGCAGACAGGGGGCAGAAACACCCGCCCAGCATGCCTGGTATTGCATTGTATTGCATTGTGCTGTGCTGTGCTGTGCTGGGTACGCTGTATTGCTATGTCGGGCAGGGGAAGCCGAAGATGGGAGGGGGCAAGAGGGGGAGAAGGGGGAAGGGGGAAGGGAGATGGGACAAGAGGGTGCGAGCTTTTCCCCAGGCGAATAAACAAATGACGATATATAGTATAGCAAGTGGTAAACAAGCTCCATATACATCAGACGAAGAGACAATAGCCCCTTCCCTTCGCTCTGCGCTCCGGGGAGAAACAGAAACAATGTTTAGAAAAAGGCCATGAGCGTAGCACACGAGATGATGGTAAAAGGGAAAAGGGAAAAGGGGGATGTTGGGAGCGGCCAGGTTGAGCAATGAGAAGCCAAAGAGGAGTCGGCCCAGATCTATACATATGCATTGGACCTGCTGTTTCTCCCTCCTGGACGTTGTCTCTGTTTCCGGGGACACGAACAAAGGACATCAAGTCATGTTGAGACGTAGTCCGCGCACAACTTTGTATCACTAGACATACATGCGTTCTATGCTATGCTACGAATATGCTGTGCTGGAACTATAGAAGCTCAGGACGTGGTAGAGTGTAACGCCAGGCGACAGCAGCAGAACCAAGGGCAGCAAAACATCTCGCATACGAGTGAGCCATATCCACCCAAATATAGCAGTATTATTGCTGTCCCGTAAAAAGAATTCGTCCCTTCTTTGCTTTAACACCCAAGTTGCCGTCTCGTGCCTGTTTCCAGTTCCATAGGCCTGTGCCTGCAAGTTTCCTGCTCACGGTTTGTATTGTTTCGAATCTCAAAATGTTTGTCTCAGATCTTTGTTCATGATACAACTATTGGGTTCTCAGTCCTGGCCTAAGTAGTTGTCCAGAATGGCAGAAATTAAGCTGAGAACTAAAATATTCTCCGGTGGCTCACCTCAAACAGAGCCTTGTTTGGGGCGAGGAAACAAGATGGAGTGGAAGTGAGGAGCAGAAGAAGAAATGGGGGGTTGTCATACTACTGCCTGCCAACAAGAAGACTCGAGGGAGAATGAAGCCCGAAGCCTAGATCCTAGAATGAAATTACGAGAGTGTTTTAGCGAGTTTCAAGGGTTTGGACATTATGGAACAACTAAGTAGTAAACAAAAGAAGACAGCGACAGCAGCGGGTCTCAGGGAGTGGATAGTCTACAAGGAGGAAGCGGGCGGACAGACAGCAATCAAAAAATAAGGTAGACTTTTTGCTCGCTCAAACGCGATCTTCTAGAAATGATCGGCAGGCCTAGACAGGAGTTGAGTTCGTGTCTAGCTAGGTTTGTTGCTCTGCTTTAGGTTTGGGCGTTGCTTGTTAGCGATAGCCATTGAGCTATTGAGCCATTGAGCCATTGAGCAGTTGAGCAGTTGAGCAGTAGTGTTTTTTTGTTTTTTGTTTTCTTTTATGTTTTCTTTTTACTTTTTCTTCAACTTACATGGTTGAGTTTAGGTTTGTGAGAAAAGTGGGTCGGCAAAATTAAGGTAAGTCTAGACTAGCGGACTTGTGTTTTTTTCTTTCTTTTTTTGCTTGGGCAATAACGGACTCGAGGTAAGGATGAAAAGAGTTGCTTCAGAAAAAGCAGCTACTTGTTATGGTGGTGTTGTTGTTGTTGTTGTTGTTGTTGTTCTTGTTCTTGTTCTTGCCGCCCCATTCCTGCTGCTGCTTGTCTTGCAGGCGAAGTGTAAAATAGAATAAAAAAGGTTTGGCACCTGCCTGCTTCCCAAAAGCCCCCAAGTCAGAGATTTCATTGCCAAACGACAACTGCCAAATTGGTAGCCTCTGTACAACGAGCTTACCGAGGTCGAGGTCGAGGGCGCCTTCCCGTCTAAAAATGGGCCTTTTTCTTTCTTGCCCTCTACCCTCTGCGCCCTTCTCCTTTTCGCCTCCTTCTACTCTCGCTTTTTTGGATCAGAAAATAGGAAACACTTGTTTTGTTCGATAATGCTGGCTTGACATTGATTGCATCAAACGTTTAACTTCCGAAAACCGCTAAACGCTCTAGAACGAGAAAGAAGGGAGAAGAATAAACTCCGAGAGCAAAGGACAAGTGTGTGGAAAGTATACGCCTAGAGAATAAAAAAAAAGATAAACTCACGTTCCTCCTGCCCGCTCTGCTCAGCCCTGACTTCTCCTGCTCGCCTCGATGCCAAAACAATCTGCGGTGCAAACTAAACGGATGGAATCGACTCCGGCCGCACAACTCGAACTCAAACGAGCAACCAGGCAGGCCAATAGGCCCGGGGGAAAGGGGGGGGAGGGGAGGGGAGGGGAGGGGAGGGGAGGGTAGTGATTTCGAGCATCCAAGTCCTGGAATCACGGCTTTTTCACAGGCTCTGCCGTTGCCTGTTATTATCTCCTGCAACCATGCATGCATGCGTGCTTTTGCTTTACTTGTTCTGGGTTTGGGGAGGGTAGCGTTTGTCTACCTGAATTTCCCTTACCCTCCCTTCCCTCCCCCCTCGTTGAGACAAAAAAAAAGCCCGACTAGTAGCAAGCTATTGTGCGTGCGAGCACCAAAGCGAAATCAAGGCAAGCAGTTTGCGAAATTTGTGCTAATATTCTCCGGGCCGAGCGCTTGGGTTAGGAACAAGAGCCCACCACCGTTGTATTAGCTTTGATTTGGGTGTATTTAACGCCCACTGTTGTATTAGAGATGGGTGCAGCAATAAAGGCTGGCTGGTGCTTTTCTGGCCTAGCTTACTTAGTCTTGGGGCCAAAGGGTTGGATGCTTGGATGGATGGCCAAGTTCTTGAGCTGTTCTCGGACTTCGTTCCTGTTTGAATGTGCTCTATTGCGGGACTCGTTTCAGCTTCACAAGAGAATGCATCAAAAATAGAAATAAAAACACAAAAACATAAAGCGCTGCTGAGATAGAGGCTGAAATGCAGAGGGGCGGCTTGTCGCTGGTATTTGTTGTTTGGTGCTGGTGCTGGCCTTCAAGCTTGTATGCTGTTTTTAGATGCATGTGAATCACGGAGGAACAGGCTTATTTGGGAGGGGAGTAAGAAGTTGGAGGGATGGACCACCAGGCAGCAAGAGCAGACAGAGAAGGCCGACTTTCGCATTGTGTGTGATTGTGGCTGAAGTGCAAGTACGAGTGCATGTATATTCATGGTGATCTCGGCTTTCCATGTGACTGGCCTGTCCATCGCCCAATATATCTGGATTAAATGCGTGCGTGCGTGCATGCATAATACACATATGTGTCCAATGGCTGGCTTTTCTTCGCTTTCTCGTTCGTCTGTCTCCTCCCCCTTGTATGGATTGAAGCCTGGAGAGCCTAGGCCACGCCTTGTCTGTCGCTGTACCTTGCATAAAAAACAACATGAAACCTGTCTTCCCCTCTTCTCCCACTTTCCCAGACAAAAGCAGGGAAAAAGGAGGGAGGGGTGTAGATAGCACTACAGACAGGCCCCATGAACTTGAGATCATGTTGAACCTCAGGCCTTTGCTAGGCCGTGCCTGCTTGTCTGGGCTCTTGCTGGTGGTTGTTTCTTGTTTGGACGTTATTTTCTTGGGTTTGCTGTTAAATTACCTTCATTTATCGCCTAGGTTTTAGTTGACGTTTGGAAGCAGAGCCCAAGACAAAATACAGATAGATTATATGCTGGGCATTTTATTTGTCTCTGTCCTGTGTTCTTTTATAAAGCTAACCACCAGGCTTTCCTATCTGCGTTGGTTCTTGTTCTCCTCCTTTCTCTTCTTGTCTTCCTTCTTGGTTTCTCTTCTACTTCTCTTCACCTTTTTTTGTTTCTCATTCTTCTTCATTTTTCTTTTTTTTTCTCACCAGCAGCTAGACTCTGTCTCTCATTCACTCATTTCTTCATCATCGCAAAAAAGAAATTTACATTTTTTTTTGTCTTGTCCAACTGGTTTTGGCTGCTTCACATTCCTTTTTTATATCACGATATTCACTTCTTCAGTCTTTCCTTCTTCATTTTTTTTTGGCAAATTGCACGACTCTGTATCGTTAACATTCCAGCAAGTCTGTTCTGTCTTTTCAGTACAAGTCCTTTTCCTCGAGATTCTCACTTTTTTTCTTCTTCTTCTTTTTCTCCTCGAGTCTCTCTGATCATCTTCTCTTCTTACACTCTTTGACAAGAAACAAATCACCAGCATTGCTGTCATATATTTTCCTCCCTCCGTTTCTCAAGGCTTCTACTGGTTGATTAGCCGCTTCTCTTCAATTCTTAACGACCAACAAACGACCTAAACATCACGACGTCATTCCACCTTTTGTCTTTTCTCACAACTCAAAATGGCCCCCATGACAATGCAGCCCCATTCATCTTACGCTCCGACCGCAGATGTTGCTGATCGCCATGAATACGGCGTTGTCAAGAGCAGAAAGATGGCTTCCACCGGCGGTGGCCGTGCTTGGAGCGAGGAAGAGGTAGGCCAAAGAGACTCACCCCACTTCTACCCGTCTTGCCATCTGATGTAGCACTACTAACACACTAAAACAGGAAGTTTACCTGCTCCAGACGCGTCTCCAGAAGATGCCCTACAAGCACATTGCCGCCCACCTGAAGAAAACTGAGCTTGCCTGCCGTCTGCACTACCACCAGCTGTCTCACGGCTCTAGCCGTCGTAAGCGCGCCAACTCCGAGTCGTCCGGCTCGTCCGGCCAGTCGCCTACTCTTGCTTCCGCCGCTACTGCCTCTCCCATGTACGCTGCTGAGAGTGCCCACATCCCCCGGTCTATCACTCCCCCCGGCTCATCTGGTGGTCATTACACTCCGGCCTCTCCCCACTCTCTGCAGTTGCCCTCCATTCACGCCAACACCCCCCCGAGCTTTGCTCGCTCGCACAGCCGTCCCTCGCTGGAGTCACCCCGCCTGCCTTCCATCCTGCCCAAGCCCTATGGAATGACGCTGCCTCTGCCCGGCTACCCCACGCCTTTGCCCGAACCGCACTCTGCTCCTATCATGGCCAGCTTCCCCCGCATTCCCAGCCCCAACCCTCTGCTGATGCGCTCCAACACGCCCGCTCCTGTCTCAACTGGCCCTATGCACTCCAACGCCATGCCCTCCCCTCTGCCTCCCGTCTCTCACAGCAATTCTGCCATTGACATGAACCGTCTTTCTGCTGCTTACGCCACCCACAAGGCACAGTTCTGGGCTGCCGTCAGCGCTGAGTACGGCAACGGCGTCTCTCCTGCTGCTCTTGAGGGCGCCTGGGAGCGCAAGACACCGAGCCCTTCCTCCTGCTATGGTCCTTCTAGCTCCCGCTTCTCGCACCAAGCTCCTATCTCACCGGCTGCCAGTCCCGACCAGCACAGCCAGAGAGAAGCTGAGTACAGAGCACATGGCCAGGACAGAACCCGTATCTCAGCTATTCTTGGCGCCGAGGCTAACCCGCGGTCGTCCCATGAGCATGCGTTTGCGCGCAGAGCAGACGAAGAGCGCGCCGGCCCGCTGATGGCGGCGTAGAGGAGAGGAGTCTCTGTGAGCGTCGAATAGACGAGCACATGCTTCTTTGAAATCTGAGGACTTTGTTAGCTTATGGGAATTCGGTGTACGCGCTGCTTGGTCCGGGCAAGCGGCCGTTAAGAGACAGTCTTGTCTTTCGGGTCCCGTGTTGTTGTGTTTGCTTTCCCTTCTTTTCACCCTATTCTCTTCTGTATTGTTCATTTGTTTTTTTATATTCTTTCTATTTTTTTTCTTTTCTTTTTTCCCCCCTGATTCTTTCAACAAAACCGCCTCTTGAGGCCATGTTTCATTTTCCTTCAATGACTTGATATTTGCTCTGCTCTGTCTGATACCTGTGCTTCCCTGTGCTCCTTTTCTCTTTGTTTCGTTTCTTATATTTATTTCCTCTAGTCAAATTGACTTTTTTAGCTTGTACTCAAACCAATGTCCAGGTACCTTGTAGTAGTGCACGTACGTACGTAAATGCCGAAGAGAGAGGGAGCAAGGTTGGCGAATTTCGCCACATACTACTGGAGAGCATGAGGCTGCATTAGCGCTAGTGTAATTTCGAATCCGTATCTTTGTTGGCTTTGTTCCTTTGTTCCAGCCTTTGGTTTGCTGGCCTGGAAACTTGGGGCTGCCCGTCTGGCGTAGCATGCATATAGTAGCAACGCCGTGAAACGGGTAAGATTCAGACCGACCTTTTGTGTGTATGTGCTAGTACCGGGTTGCAGGACTCAGTGGGCGAGCAAAACAACATATCATGTTGTAGCCCTCAGTCCGTGTCCCTTAATGCTGCCGACCGGCATCGGACGTCCAGTCGGGTAGTTTGGAGGCTTTGGGCGACTGATAGACAGCAAACACGGACTGGGAGGTTGCTAGATAAGGTTGTGGGACGTTTGCTGGCGAGGCACACTGGCTCGGGGTCAGCGAAGTATAAAAACTGTAGATGCAACTGCAGACTTTTCTGTCCTTCTTTGCCGCACGATGAGTTCATCCGGCGTAAGTGAAAAACAAAAAGAAAAAAGACATGGATACTCGACGATCTCTTCCCAAAGCAGAATGGCTTGTTTCTTTCTTCACCGGTTGTTCGACGAAGCCTAGCAGACCCTGTCTAGACAATGCATTGTCGAGCCAGGGGTCTCTGCGCTGCCCGTACGACGAAAGTCAGTAAATCTCTCTAAAAGGCGACTTGAATAGTAGAGTAGAGGAGGGAGCAGTAAGAAACGAAAACAAAAACACACATAACCTAGGAGAAAATGGAGAAGGCATGACAGCGACGTGGCAGAAGTGAGACAAGCTGCGCATGCAAAGACGAGAAATAAAGGGAGGAGAAAAAAAAAAGGAAGAGGGAAAAGTAGGAGAACCTGAAAACAGCCAGAGACAATCACGAAGAACCCGTGTGTCCTCTCTTTTCTTGTGCTACCATCAATCAAGAAGGTGCGGTGCGTGCAAACAAAAGTCAACGCCATTGCCTATTCGGATAAATCGAAATGTGGAATCTGCGAAGCATACATACTCTCTTGCGTAGTCGTAACTTCCCTCTTTCCACGATCCATGGCTCACTCCTTCCATTTCCTCCCCACTTCCCCTCTGACTGTGTAATATGACCAGTAGCGCCCCAATGGCCTATTTACTCGCTAGCTGGGGCACAGGTGCTATTGTTCTTTGGCGGCCCACCTTTTACCATCTTAATCGGGCAAACGGTCCTGGGCCCTTGGTTTCGTCATTCAAACCCGAGGCTTTCTCCCACATACGTGTTGGCTTCCCTCCATCACACATCATGGTGCAAGCAGGCCTAGCTTTGGGCCGCAGTCTGTCTCCCACATGCCCTCTTTGCCTTTATCTCGCTCGCTCTCTCTTTTCTGTGCGGCTCTCTGCCTTCCTCATTTGCTTCCTTCCTTCCTTCCTTCAAACTTCTCTTCTTCCTTTTTGTGACTGATGCAGGCAAGAACAAGGGACGCCTGCATCCACCTTGGTGTCTAGAGATCCACCGCTCTTTTGTTAACTGGCGTTTCCAGCCTTTTTATTGGCTGTTGTGATGGGGCACTGTGCTGCTAGTTGTAGTTCTTGCCGTTTTTTGGAGTCCGGGTCGCTGTGCTTCTGCTGAAACCTGCATCGGCTTTCCCTGTGCGATCAGTATCTTCAGGCAATTGCGCAGTTGCACAACATGCTGCTGCCCCGGCGCACCTTCTGTTTCCGTGGTACTTATCTGTCCTGGGACGTCCTTGCCTGCGTAGATAGGCATGTAAGCAAACGCAAATAGATACGGGCCAAAGGACCAGGTTGTGAACAGGCAACTGCGCGTAGGTGAAAAATGAAGCGTGAAAACTTTGCGTGCCTTCCCCTTTTCCTCTGGGCAGCAGGCTGAAAACTTTTCCTTCTCCCCAGCTCTGCTTCGCTCCTCTCTTGAATTTCCCATTCTTCTCCTCTTTCAACTCGCTCTTTTCCCCGTGCTACGATCTTTCCTCGCCCTGCGCTCTCTCTGCCACCCTTGGCCAATCCAAGACCTACACTTTATCTTTGTGATGTTTCAGGCTGCTTGTTATACTCAGCACTCCCAGCGTTGCAATAAATCCTCGCTGTAAGTCTCCACAAATCACAAGCTATCATTTTTTTCTTTTCCGTTGTTACGGTTGTCATGCCATGTCACGCTGTTGTTACTGGCTCGGTGACGTTTTCCGAAGGCTCGAGGCTCTGTCATTTAGTACAGAACTGAGTTGTGAAAAAGAGAAAAAGAAATTAACCAAGAAGAACCCCCCCCCCCTATATCAGACACCCATATACGCCTTATATCACTCGTCGAATCAGCTCCAGTCAACAAGCACCATGTCGTCGTCAATGGACCAACCTTCCACCTGTTGTTTTCTCTCAAACAGCAACTAGCTCTTAACCTGGTCATTTGGGCTCCAAGCCTAGAGCCCTGGTGTCCTGTTCTCTCCCCCTTCCTGTCCCAAAGAGTCAAGAGGAAGAAAAGACGAAAAAGAAAAAAGAAAAGAAAAAAAAACAACAAGAGGAAAAAAGGGCCCCACCCACGCCTATCATCCTATCCTGCGGCATGCATACAACAACGACTTGCAGTAACGCATCTCGTTTCTCGTTTGCTATGGGCTGAATGGTCAGGATGGATCAGTTTGGATCCGGGTCTTTGCTTTTGTGGCATGGCCATACGCCTTTACAAGCACAAGTCTTGCTTCGGGTACTTTTTTTCTTTCCTCTCTTTTTGTCATGCTTTTCTTTCTAGCCCTCATAGCCCGCTCGACACCTCGACTTGGCCATTTCTTCCCGAGCTTGCTACTTTTATATATACCACCACGGCCACAGTCTTTCCGTGTCTCTTCCTCTTCTTCCCTCCCATTTCTTCTGCACAGCACTTTTTCTTGCTAATCTATCCCTTGTTTCCTTGCTCAGGCTCCATTCTGGCCTGTGTCATTCTTTTTTCCAGGCCTGTTGACCCTTTGCCCCATATCCTCTCTTCTCCGTATTCTCTTTTCTTTTCTCCAGAACCATGGCCCCAGGAGCCGTATCTGCCGCCTGCAACAGCCCATCCACCGGCGAGTCAGTACCACAACACACCTTTGATAATTCCAATCCCCTTCGGTCGGCAGACTCCCGTCCTGGCTCGTGCGAGTCCTCTGAGTATGCCCAGTTCAGATGTCTCCCAGCCGGCGGCCCTCTGAATCGCTGGTCTCATTTTTTGACCCGTGGCCATGATAAACCTGGTGCCCAGGCCATGTTGTACGCTGCGGGCGTGCCGAATCGCAATGCCATGAAAACCTCACCGCAAGTCGGCATTTCTTCGGTGTGGTGGGAAGGCAACCCGTGCAACACTCACTTACTGGATCTAGGCCGCGTGGTCAAACGGGCCGTTGAAAAGCAGAACATGATTGGCTGGCAGTTTAACACCATTGGTGTGTCGGATGGTATTACCATGGGTGGCGAGGGTAAGTCACGCTTCTAGCAACGTAGCATATTGCTCCTTCCGAGACTAACACAAATAACACAATGACACAGGCATGCGCTTCTCCCTGCAAAGCCGCGAAATAATTGCAGATAGTATTGAGACTGTTACTATGGCCCAACATCATGACGCCAACATTTCTATTCCTGGGTGTGACAAGAACATGCCCGGTGTAGTGATGGCTGCCGCACGCCACAACCGGCCGTTCCTGATGATTTATGGCGGGACCATCAAGAAAGGCTACTCGAAGCTTATGGAAAAGCCTGTCAATATTTCCACGTGCTACGAGGCTGCTGGCGCCCTTTCGTATGGACGACTACACGCAAAGCATAATGGTGGCGCCCCAGGACGCACTCCGGAGGACGTGCTTGAAGATATCGAGCAACACTCGTGTCCAGGCTCTGGTGCATGTGGCGGCATGTACACTGCAAACACCATGGCTACAGCTATCGAGGCCATGGGCCTTACTCTCCCCGGTAGCTCCAGTTTCCTGGCTGTTGGCCCTGAAAAGGCGCGTGAGTGCGAGCGGGCTGCTGAAGCTATCAAAATCTGCATGGAAAGAGACATCCGGCCTCGCGATATCCTCACAAGAGCTGCGTTTGAAAACGCACTTGTCTTGACTATGATTCTCGGCGGTTCTACCAATGCCGTCCTCCATTTTCTTGCCATGGCTAACAGCGCCGATGTTCCTCTGACTATTGATGACATCAATCGCACCTCGGCCCGTACCCCCTTCCTAGCCAATCTAGCGCCCAGTGGCAAGTACTTCATGGAAGATCTGTGCAACGTTGGCGGAACACCCTCTGTGCTCAAGCTTCTAATTCACGCAGGGCACATTGACGGCACTATTATTACAGTTACTGGGAAAACACTGGCAGAAAACGTCAAAGACTGGCCCAGCCTAGACCCAGGCCAAGATGTGATCCGCCCACTCAGCGACCCAATCAAGCCCAACGGACACATCCGCATTCTGCGGGGCTCGTTGGCACCAGGCGGCGCAGTGGCCAAGATCACGGGCAAGGAAGGGCTTCACTTTACTGGTAAAGCTCGGGTTTTCAACAAGGAGAAGGGTCTTAACGAAGCCCTGGGCCGCGGCGAGATATCGCGTGACGACGGCAATCTGGTCTTGGTTGTCCGCTATGAGGGGCCGCGGGGTGGGCCTGGAATGCCCGAGCAGCTGACAGCAAGCGCAGCTATAATGGGCGCTGGACTCTCAAACGTGGCGCTAATCACGGATGGGAGGTATAGTGGAGCGTCGCATGGGTTCATTGTTGGACATGTCGTGCCTGAAGCTGCAGCCGGTGGACCGATTGCGCTGGTGCGTGATGGAGACCAGATCAGGATTGATGCAGTGAGCAATGAGATCAACATTGAAGGGGTTTCAGAGGAGGAAATGGCAAAACGTCGTGCAGAGCTGGAGCCCTGGAAACCTGTGATTACACGTGGAGCTTTAGCCAAGTATGCCCGACTGGTGAGCGATGCAAGTCACGGTGCCGTGACGGATAAGGAGTAGTAAAGGGGCAAGGCAGCAGAAGAGGAAAACTAGTTTATAAAAGTGGCAGGGAGAGAGACGGAGTAATAGACGGCGGGTTAGTGGCGAGACTAGTGTTAGTCCAGGTTTTTTTTCTTTTTTTTTTCTTTTTCTTTTTGTTTTTTCCCTTTTTGTCCCCTTTTAGATCTTTTTGCTTCTTATTGGTCTCATTTTCGTCAAGTTGTTTTCCAAGCTGCATTAATTTACAAACATACAAAATACCACATACACTCAAATACGTCAGTGCTCTTGACGATACACACACAACACGCCAACGGGGCGGGCCAGTCGGATAATAATAAATAGAGCGGGAAAAATGATAATAAAACAACAAGATAAAAAAAAAGAATAAAAAAAAAAAAAAGAACAATCATGCACACAAACAAAAGGTACCAAAAAGAGGGTAAACAAAATAAAAGAATAAGTAACAAAATAAAAGCAGACTTTGGGAGAGCAGCTGGAGGCCAACAACATCACGATGCGCAGACACAACCCTCAGTATTGCTACGCATCTTTGGTCACGGCACGGCCCCCTTCGGAGGGAAGAGAGAGCGCCGATGAAGGAGAAGAAATGGAAAAGACATGCGATATATACTCTTCTCTGCTCAACGCTTTTCACTTGCCGTCCTGGCTGCCGTTCTGGTTCCTCTTCTCTCATTCTTTTCTCTAGTTCAGAAGAAAACAAAATCAACTAAAAGAGCAACAAGAATAAAATGAAGCTCTATCAAGGACTCGCCCAGCCGCCAGCAACCTCGACCCACTCTGACAAGCACGAACCCTCCTTGCCTTCGACATCGACAATGTCGGTATCACAGCGACACCGGCAGCCGACGCCGTTTTCCTGTTCGGCATCCCAATGTTCAAAGTAGTCGTCCTCCTCAATGCGCTTTCGCTCGTCTAACGTCGTCTGTTCCAGCCACTTTTCCCGGGGCAGCTGGCGCGATGGTGCGTTTCCAGGACAGTGCTGGATGGTGGTGTGTCGGTAGCCAAAGTCGCGGAAGTAATGGACGTCTTTGACGCCAAGCAGAGCACCAGCGGCAAGAGAGTGGATGGGAGCATCACCCCACTGCAAAAGGGACAGGTTAGCACATGGCCAAAAACAAATTGATAGAAAGGTGGAGGGAGAGAGGGCAAAAGAAAAAGAAAAAAGAAAAAAAGAAAAAAAAAAACCTACCCGCTCCATCCAGAAACCACCACTGCGGTCCATCGTCTGGAAAAACTCCTCATACTCCTTGCTGCGGAACCAGCTCAGTTTGGCAATCTCAAAGTTGGACCAGAAATGGCACATGTTGTATGACTCGCCTTCCATTTCATCGCTCTCAATATTAGGCAACGCGTTACTATCGCCGTAGCCGCGCAGAATGTCGAAAGGCATGGCCAGGTTGGGAGACTGAGGAGCTTCCTCAGACTCGGGCTTCTTATTGACAAACATTTCCCAGAGACCCTGTGATTTGATGTTGTTCTTGCGCTTGTAAGCTGAGGCATAGCGGAAAAGATTGGGAACGGTCTCCTTGAGCTCCTTCAGAGCAATGGTGAAACCATAAGTCTTGTTTGCCTCTATCATTTTTATAAAGGGGTCGCTGCAGTAGAATAACGCCAGTTAGCACAGGTCACGAATAGCATGACGAAACTAGTAGTAGGCTTGTTGTTTTTAGCCTGTTCAGGGCACTCACTAGGTGATATCGCAAAAGTACTTGATCTCGGGCTCGAGGCGCCAGTACCACTCGTACTTGTCCAGCAACTCGTGCTTGTAGAAGAAACCCGAGTAGAATCGGCACATGCTGTGGTAGCTTTCCATGCCGCCGTACATCACCGCAGCGTCTCCCTGCTTAGCAATGCCTTCCTTGGCTACCTTGGGATCAATCCAGTCAGGGAACCCCCACATATCCGGAGAGACAGTGCCAAACTCAACCTTGGAGTTGGTGTACTGGCGGACGACATCCTTGAAGGTCTGGTTGAACTCGCCATCATTAAGAAAGGTGTAAGGGTAGTTGTACCAGTGGTTGAAATGGCGTTCAAAGGACTTCATGGACTGGATGACACCTTCGAGTTCCTTGTTGCGGGCGAGGACGACAATGGTGGCATTGGCGCGGGGTTTGGAAGTATCGGGTTGGAGGCAGCCGGAGACAAAGACCTTGTCGTATTTTTCGCTGATTTTTCTAGGGGAAGAGAATGTTAGCTTTGAGGAGGACTGACACGGGCGGAAGGGGTAGGCGGATGAAAGACACGGCAAGACCGGAGACACTAGGACACAGATCCAGATTGCTAGATGATGCTGTATGACTGGGGATGCCTACTCACCGAATAGACGGCGGCAAATTCTCTTGCACATTGCCTCCTCCGTGATTGTGAGGCCGCAAGATCAATAAGAACAATATCACCACTACTAGCGGAAAGACAATCACCACTCCCAGAGGTACTGATATGCTAGAGTTTCCCCTTAAGCGTAACGGCCGTTTCAAGATGGCAAAAGGAGACGTGGTCGGTCGCAACCGAGCCGGCCTTTTCTCATCTGACGTGGGAAGGTGCGAGGGTTGTGTTTGCGGTACCATTCTAGACACTCTGCGAAAGAGATCCATGATGGGTTAGGGAGGGGAAACGGGGGAGGGCTCGTTCTCGTTGTGATGGGGCCAGCAAGGCTGAGATAAGGCGGAGAGCAACGACAGCAAGGCTGAAGCTGATTTGTGTGTGGTGTCAATGATGATGTTTAGTGTGAGAATGGTCCTGGGGAGCCAAGACACATGCGAAGTCCAGATCTAGAGAAGTATAAAAGAAAAAAAAAAAGGCCTTGGGGGGGGGGGGAGAGAAAGGGACCCGAAGCTAGCAAAACAACAGGTGAAAGTTAGGGTTAGGAATAGGGGCAATATAACCCAGATAACAGATTCTTGCTGGGTTTTGGCCAAGAGGTGGCAAGGTCAAGGAAATAAGGTAAAGCGAAGTGCCCGCAAAGTTGGGCGTTTAGCGGCTAGCGTCCAGCTTTTGCCATATAATAAAACAAGTGAGCGTATCCCTTTTTTGCGGTCTCGATACAACCTTGTGTTGTTGCTAAAACTTGCCAGCTAGATAGAACACCAGGGTTTGGAACGGCGGCACTACTATCTTGAAGCACAAAGCAGGCAGCCCCACCTTATTGTTTGTTGTTGTCCCTTCAGCCTTGTCATAGCTTCCACAAGGCTGAATGCTTGAGTTACACACGTTGTAGCCTTGTCAATCTCTGCAGCCGCCTACACAAAAACAGGGCACAAACACGTTCTAACAACAGACAAGAAAGGCCCAAACAAACCCCCTGGAAAGACAGAGGCAAGGCCCGGTAACAGGGAACTCGCCAACATAATCATGTCTCAGAAAGGCTACAAAAACCTGAGCTACACTGCTACTGTGCCGCCATTTCTCGCCCGTTTGCGCAGACAAGCTCCCGATTCTTCTTTTTCCGCTGACAGCGATGGGCCCGACCCAATTTTGGCTGCTCGGCGCCGCCCGGCTGCTGCTAAGCGCTCCGCTAGCGAAGAAGCCGAGGACACCCCGCTGGTGCTGGACGAGAATGGGAATGTCGTGAGTGCTGATGTCGCGGCGGATGGGACAGTCTCCATGAAAGCCCCTCAGGGGGAGGCTGAGACCGAGGCCGAAACAGGGTGCAAAACCAATGCCGGCCCTGAAAGGACCGACGTGCCAAAGAAGCAGGAAACCGCAGCCATTGGATCGCCCAGCAGGAAACGAAGAGCAGCTAGGGTAGTCGGGGCTGATGGCGACGACGATCAGGACAAGGGCAAAGAGAAGGCCGCAGGGAAACAGAAGAAGAAGAAGGCTAAGAAGATTAAGCTTAGCTTTGACGAGGAATAGAGGCTGAGAAAGGAGCTTTCTTCAACTTTCCGTTTCTTCTTTTGTAAGATTGTAGAGCTTCGCCGCCAAGCTTTCCTATCATTTCCATGTTTGTTTGCCCATACAAAATCCCTCACATATATCACTCTAAAAACACCATACATTTCTCTCTATCAAGAAGTACGAACAAAAGCAGCCATGGCACAGGCCTAGGAAAACAGGGGGTTTTGGTCAAAATACAACGGGACATTTGACATTGTCAAGGTAGTACAAAAAAGGATAATCAAAAAAGGGACACAAAAAGTATGCTGCCTTCTGTTTACAGGTACTCGGGCTTGACAAAGTTGGCAAAGGTGGTCTCAGCGGGGGCCTCGGGGCTCTCGTGGTGATGGTGGTCATGGGGGTCCTCCTCGGGACCGACATAGTCCATCTTGTACACGGAGCCGCACTCGGGGCAGCGCTCGACGGGGCGCTCCTTGGTCATCTGTATTAATAGTTAGCAACCGAGGGGCTTGTTCTATGGAGGAAGCTGAAAGATTGGTTTGCAGCACGGCAGAAACGATGCAGGTCTTCAAATCGAGATTTTCCCAGAGTTTCGGAGCCTTGGTGATTATGTGACTTTGACTCATTGAAGTCTAGAACTTACCGTCAGCCAGAGAACGGGGTGCGAGCCAGCGGGCAGACCAGTGCAGCCAGCGTACTGCTCAGGACCGGCCGAGGTGACCATGATGGGGTCCTGCAGAGTGCCTATTCGCAGTGAGTTAGCAAACAAATCTGCTGTGTTAGTCAGTACAACGCCCACATCTTCTTTCTTACCTTTCCGGGTGGCATCCAGAGGGGTCATGTCGAACAGATCATAGCCCTCCATTTTGGACAGAATCTCCAGACGCTCTAGACCAGTGGACTGCTCTAGATCGGTGGGGATGGTGCCGGGCTGGGCACCAATACCGAACAGATCGTCAGCAGTACGGATGTCTGCATGGGCAAAAGTATTAGCAATTGGATTTGCATGCGCGTTGGATTGTAGCAGATGCTTACCAGACAGGCCCTTGGAGGCGGCAACAGGGGTCTTTGGGGCAGCAGCGGGCGCGGACTTGACCTCCTCACCTACAATGGGAAAAAGAATGAGTGGTTAGTATGGGGTTGGAAAATGGCTATTTTGCACATGTTGTTGCCCGTAAAGAGAACAATGGCGGCGGTTGTCCATCTGCAAGCCAATATTCTCAATTGATTTCTGGCCGAGGCCTTGGACTGGAGGACCGACGCCCGATAGCGACATGCGGAGAGAAAACACTCTCGTCGGCGGCAACACTTGCTGCCAGTATTGTTCGGTTTTTCTTTTCGGTCTTCCGGCAGACATAGCAACTAAGACGCTAGAGCGGGTGAAAAATGGGTATATAGCATACGCTGGATCATAGTGGTCGCAAACCCACGGCGAGCCAGGGGAGTGGCCGAAACGGCGGCACGGCGGGCGACCTGAATGACGGATCTTTTCGCAAGCATCGTGAGAATTTCGAAGAGGGGGAGTTGGCGACGGCGGAGTGGAGGGACTTTGGCTGATCGTTGTAACAAAAAAAAGAAGGAGGATATTAATATGCCCCGAGCAGTAAGGTCAATGATCGGCAAAGGAGAATAAGTGGCTCAGAACAGAGACAGGTCAGAAAGTCGGAAGTCGGGAAGTGGTGTGACGCGGGCGAATTTCGTTCAATTGAAGCTTTCTTTCCTGAATCTCGACCCGCTTCCTTGCGATCACGTGATCTAGATACGGTCCATGTTTATGTCACAGCTGGCGGCGGGTGGCAGCATTTTTACGCTTGATGATTTAGAGTGGAGCTGATTGGCAGTTGGGCAGGCCTAAAAGACGTTATACTTGGTTACAGACCACCCATATACAAATATCACATTGAAGGACACTAAACAAGTCACAACATCGGGATGCACGGATGGGCTAGAAACTATCAGGTTTAATAAAGACAACAATATCGTACACTGTATACTACATTTTGCAGCATCATGCTTAGAATAGCAAATCGTCTTTTTCTGCCTTGGCCTGGGCCGACCCGGTCCGCTTCTTTTTCGGCTTCGTCTCCTTGGGAACACCAAAGAACAAACTGGGGTTCTCGCCCTCCTTGAGCATGTGGCTGAGATATCCCCGGTGTGCTGGATCTCTGTAGTACTCGACATCCCAACGGTGCGTCGGGTCTGGCAGCCGCTTCAGCCATGGCCGCGCCTTGGCATCAGCAAGCGCCTCGGCTACGTGCTCGGCGCCAACCGGCAATGGCGTCTCGGAGCTAATCGACTTGCCCTTGAGCAGATTGCGAATGCTGTCCTTGGTGTAGTAGCGTGTGATAATGCGGCCGCCGACTGCCTCAATGGCCTCAATAGCCTCGGTCGACGCACGGGAGACCATGATGTTGATAGGTGTGCGAAGCAATGATTTTCCACGCGCAAGAAGCTTGATGCCGTCCTTAACACTGCCAACAAGCCCCGACTCTATGATCTCCTTGACCGTAATCTGTTTACTGGGATCCAGACGGCCGGTATCGATCCAGTGTTGTAGACTGTCGAGGTTAATGGTGGAGAGCTGGGCGGCACGACTGCTGGGTTGTTAGTAAATCCACCTCCATTTTTCCTAGTTTTGGAACCACGCCCGGCCAGATACAACGAGAGCGCCTCAAAACAAACAGCCTCCTGTGGATACTTACATGTTGTCAAAGCCTCTGGTGCCCCGACTCACAACTAGCGGCGTTTGACCACCCTGGAACCACGGCTTAACTTTGCCATGGACCTTCTGACCGTTCATACCACGACCCGAAGTACGGCCATATCCACTGGATGGACCACGACCTACTCGTTTGATGTTCTGCTTCGCTCCGGGGGCATCGCGCAGCCGGGACAGAATCGAAGCTGGACGTGCGTTGGCGTTGAGAGAGAGTGAGGCTAGTAGTGAGCTCAGCTGTAGTGGCACAGTAGTAGCGGGGAGAGTGGGTGTCGGGCCAGAGCTGAGCACAGCTCGCGTGAGGGTAGACAGCCGCGGAGGCATTGTTTGTATGTGCACAGGGACAGCGGATGATTTTATTGCTAGTAGTAGCCAATGCCTCGGCCTCGACAACGTCTTTCGGGCGCTGAAGAGCTTCACTGGTAAAAAGTAGACAAATAGTGGGGCGTCCCAAACGAGACACGGAGAATACTTAGTCCGAGCCGCAGATACTCGTGTAACACAGCCATCAGCACTGAGGCGGCGCTTGAGTATGGTGTCACGTGACAAATGACGCAGCTCCTGCTCTCTTTGCGTTTGTTTACTGCTGAACAAGTGACAAACTACATAGCTATAATATAGCTACTAAAACCGCACCTGGAGGTAGGATTTACGATCTAGATCTTATTCCTGGCATGGTGCTTTTGTTTATCAAGTTGCCTGTGTGTAGTTGCCGTCCTTGTTTACCTTTGTTTCTATTTGGCAGCCTCGTTCGTGTTTAGCTTGTGCCAGCTTGTGCCAGCTTGTTTCATTCTTTTGTTTGAGCTTCGTGCAACCAAAGTTCCCCTCTTCCACCGCCCAAGCAGCCTTGCCATCAAGGCTGTTGTATTCTGGCTCGAATATAAGATCCGACCTCGACGGCGCTGCAATGTCGCTTTTTGGGGACTCGCCGCCTTCATCGCCTGGCCCACACCCCAACCGATCGATATTTAACGATGTAAACCCCGTTTCCCGCGTGGGGGCAGTGTCTCTGTTTGCCGATCTCGATACCGATAACATTGCTTCAGACCCAGGCGCATCTTCTCCGTCTTTGTGGGCACCCACAACCACTAGCACATCCCCTGCACCTGCTGCTGGCATTCCTTCCCGCACCCGGCCGCGCACAAAGAGTCGTGCTGAGGTCATCCGCAGCTTGCTTCCCTCTGCGACTTCTAGTGTTTTAGGGCCCGTCCCAGCGGCGTATGATGAACTTTGGCTGCAGATCCGGCGTGCAGAGGCCCGGCGTAGCGGCGGAGAAAGCGGCGAGGACATTACCATGTTGAGCGAGGAGGCGGTCGATCGGGTACTGGACGACGCCATGATTGAAGGCGTCAATAGACAGATCATCCGCGACCTGGTGATACCAGAAGGTGGGGATCCGCTTGTGAGCCGTGGCGAGTTCAATGCTTTGCTAGCTCTCGTTGGCCTCGCACAAGCAGGCGAGAGGCCATCTTTGGAGGCAGTAGACAGCCAGCGGAACGGTAAGTGGCTCTACCCGTCCCTTGGTTCTTATCCCGATACTCTGGGGCCAGTCCTGTAGAAATAAGTATGTGCTATAGGCGACACCATAAGTCATGCCGCAAGCCAATCGGCAGGCCAGCTAGTCTACGATGGAGTGGAGCCCGCCCCCTTCACTGCGAGATATTCCTCATATTCCTTCTTCCTCCCCAATCACGCTCACAGCCAGACGACCAAGCAGCTAAAAGGATTTGGTGAGCTGCGAGTTGCAGGCTGTGCATGCATGCTCTATCTGCATTGCATTGTTTGGCACGTCATGCGGGGAGCGGGAGGGGGGGGAGGCGGAAATTAGGAGAGGAACTCTGGGCTTTCTTTGATGATGCTGAGTGGGCGGGTATTGTTAGTTGTGCACGCAGCTGTTGCTGGTGCTCAGTGGCGATAGCCCTGTACCTAGTTGTATTATATTCTGCGTTTAGCGGCTCTCCTGCTGGCCCCATCCCATCCCAGCGATATTTTAGCGACCACACCGGTATAACCGTGCACCCCTTCAGCGCCCATAGCGCTGTACTGTCCTTCTGTTTACCGCCCCTGCCCACTGTCTTTTCATCGCCTTGCCTCTTCACATGCGCCAGAGTTCAATCTTAATCGAATGGCTGGGGTGTTTTCCTATGTTATCATTTCTCCCCCTCGTCCAACTAGTCACATTCTGCCCATCGTTTTCTCCCTGTATTCTGTGTTGTGTATACTTACAGTTAGCTCATTTTCTCTCTCATCACAGATCTTCCAGTTCCTCGATTTCTCGACCCAATCCTCAAAAATACCGAGGAGCTGCGGGCAAAACCTCCTCAGAAACCAGACACTAGCGAATCGGCCCTAGAACAGACACTGACAGAGCCTCCTTATCAATTGGACGTCCATAGCTCTAGCCATTCTTCTTCTTCGAGCCCAAACGCCTCGTCGCGCCGCTCTAAAATGGCTGCCGCTACCATGGCGGCCCCGCTCCACGAAGAGGCTCACATGAAATACACTGATGCCGAAGATCCATGGGCCTCTCCCGATATGCATCGGGGCCATGACCATATTCAATCGCATGTCAAGGCACAGTCTTCTGTGCTCGATGGCGATGATGATCCTACGGACAGCAGAAGCCCGGTGCCCCCCAGCCCTATAGCCGATAGCGTGTCCTCGCCGGCAAGCCGTGTGGTTAGCCCTGACCCTAGTGCGTCTGCACTTCTTGACAATAATATTAGCTCAAACCTGGTCGCTGGCGACTCGTCGAATTTATTTCCTGTGCCGGATACTGCTGTTTCAACTACGGCCATTCCGTCCTCTGCCCCTTCGCCATTCCCCGTAGCGTCAACCTCTCCCCGTTCTCCTACAAACGCGATCCGTCCGTCAACCTTGGCTAGCCCAACGTCAACCTGGTCGTATTATGACAACGGCGGCTTTGGTGAGCCTGTTAATCCATTTGGCGGGCCTTCGACGGCGGCCGCAACGCGCAATTCGGCTGCTACCAATCGAGCAGATCAAAATTTGCCGCCCTTGCCGCGTCCTTCCGCCGCTCGCACAGCAGTAGAAGAGACTGTACTTGTGACGCTGATGCCGGAAAAAGAAGGCATCTTCCTCTTCCAGCATCACAACTACGAGGTTGTGTCTTCGCGGCGTGGCAGCAAGGTCATCCGCCGCTACAGTGATTTCGTGTGGCTGTTGAGCTGCCTTCATAAGCGTTACCCTTTTCGTGCGTTGCCTATGTTGCCGCCAAAGCGAGTAGCCCGTAAGTCTATCCAGTCATAGCATAGCTACCCTTGAATTACTAACCCTGCCTTGTAGTGAACGGAAACCACCTATCCAATGACGGCGCCTTTATTGAAAAGAGAAGAAGAGGCCTGGCTCGCTTCCTCAATGCTATTGTGCGCCACCCTGTGCTTAGTCTAGACCAACTAGTAATCATGTTTTTGACAGTGCCCACTGTAAGTATTATGAGCATAGCAAGCGGCCAGAGTGACAGAACTGTTTTCTAACATACACTACATAGGAACTTTCGGTATGGCGCAAGCAAGCAACCATCTCAGTTCAAGATGAGTTTACCGGCAGAAAGCTTCCCGCTGGCCTCGAAGACTCGCTTCCCAAAGCCGCTTTGGAAGAGCTCTTTTTGCGCACGCGCCTTGGAATCCGGCGTTCTGCTGATCTTTATATTGGTGTCTGCAACATCATGGATCGGCTGGTCAAGCGCACCGAGGGAGTTGCTGCGGACCATGCCCGCATTGCACTTTCGCTCATCTCGCTCACAGAAACTAATGCCGATGTCTATGCTATTGATACCAGCGATGTACCGCAGGTGAATGACGGACTGCAAGCTATGAGCCGTCACTTGCGCGCATGCCAGACGCTGCTGGAAGACGAGAGCCGGGCATGGGAGGCAGGTGTTCTGGAGGACCTGAAAAAGCAAAGAGACGCGCTTGTCAGCATGCGTGATATGTTTGAGCGGCGAGACCTGCTTGACAAAGACAATATCCCTGCTCTGGAAAAGCGCATCAGCATGAACAAGGGCAAGATCGATATGATACGCCAGAAGAATGAGAGTGCAGCCAAATACGAGGAGCTAGAAAAGCTAGCCGAGGCCATACACCAGGTGAGTCAGTCAAGAAGAAAAGGCAGTCATTTTCGGCCATGTTCTAACTTGCGGGCGCCTTTAGGACAAACAATCTATTGTCGACCAACATAATCGCTCCGTCTTTGTACGCGAATGCATCCGTGACGAGCTCCGATATTTCCAAGTGACGCAATACCACGTGACTCGATGGAACCAGGACTGGGCGCAGGAACGCGTCAAGTATGCAGAGATGCTGGCAGACAACTGGCGCAGCTTGATTGACAGCTTAGAAGGAATGCCCCTGGGAGAGTAGTCATGAACTAGGACGGAGCCCAGTCTGTCGAGTCTGACATGGCAGATTAATTGGGATAGATTGGACGTTGATGTGTGGGGAGAGGAGATGCCGAAGTGTTATGTGATTATGAGTGAGCTTTGTCTGGCAGGCGCCGGGTGTGCTTTTACAAGCTCATGCGGCTTTATGTTTCTGCTCACTATTGCTATTTGCTATCAGTTGCTTTTTTGCGTTGGTTTTCTTTTGCCTGTTTTTGCACTACTTCTTGATTCCGTCCCCTTTCCGCTCAGTTCGTTGACCGTTCTCGCAGCTTTCGTTATGGCCCAGTGGCTATCGTGAGCGCACTGCATCTGCCGGTCTGTGTATTGCTTTACTTGTGTTTCCGCGTGTTTCATGTGTATCTGGGAAAGTTGGGTGTTGGTTGATTTTCTATGTTTTGTCTTCTTCCTCAATACGTCACGAGACGATTGCTCAGTCATTATTATATCATCAAGCCTGCCTGTCCCCATGGGCCACGCGCCCGAAAGTTGTTGTATGCTATGCTACTATGTATGGTGTCTCTCCTCGCTGCACGGCTGCGAACACCGTAAAGCCGTCCGACACCCCCTAGCGAAATGCCCATGTGATTCCATCCATCTCATCAAGACACCCCCCTTCTTCTATCGCACACGGTAAGCGATACGGCGACTGCTGAATCATTGCTAGGGGCTGTGTCGCTGTGGCCATCGGTGTGGCCATCGGTGTGTGGTTAGAGCCTGACGAAAAGATAAGGCTAAAGTCAGAGTATATGTCGTCGGGCTCGTCAGCGTAGCGGTCTGCGAAGCTAGCCATAGGGAAAGCAGAATCCTCGTCGTCATCGTCCTCATCCCCGCCGGCTTCATATCCGTCTTCGTCTTGATGGTGGTCAACCCTGTCTGTTTCTTTTGCTCTCCGGTCTTGGGCCTGGCCTGGTAAAGGCGGTGGTCCAGCCTGCGATAGTTCTCCCTTTGGAGCAGATACGGCTTGTCGGTGGAGAAGACTCGGAGCCGTGACAGTCGCGGGTCCTTTTATTGTTAGCTTCCGAGTGCTTGGAGGATCTTGCTGAACCCGGGCTTGTGCCTCGTTTCCCTCCCGGTCTAACCCTGCCTGGCCACCGTTCGTCTCCACTATGTGGCTCGACGGTACCCAGCCGCTGCGTTTATCCAGTCCAACGCGCATCCAGTTTAACGCCACAAGCCGCCGGAACTGCACGGCCTGGCCAAGGCCGCGTGCTCGGCCAAGTCTGCGTTCGGGCGAAAGCATACGTAATAGCTTGCTTGTGGCTGTTAGAGCTAGTTCGCGATTGAGGATGTGCGAGGCTGGTAGCGAGAATGGCGGAGAAAGGCGTGAAGTGGCAAACTGGAAAGCTAGACGCCGCTTTTTCAACGAGAGACCCCGTGTGTGTGTGCCGTCGACGTCCGATGCGGGACGCGGGCGTTTGAGACTCTTGGGGGCTGATATCGAGTCTGGACTGGATATCCGCAGACGGGCGGCTAGGGAGGGGGATTGGGACAGGGAGAACCCCCGCCTGGTAAGCAGAGGCTTGGCTGTGCGTGTGGCTAGTTTTGATGCTGGATTTACGGGCTTTTTTGACAAGCTGAAGGATAATGTTGGTGGTGGTGTGGAGGGGGCCGAGACCTGGGTCTCATCTATAGGCGCCGAAGACGACTTGGTAAGCTTCGGCCTTGGTGCCAAGGGCTCGATCGAGCATGCTGCAGTTGGCCTTGCTTCTACATCGGTGTCAATAGTGCTTTTGTCTGGCTTTGGAGACCAAGAGCCTGGCTGTCCCGCCTTGGGCTGAGCCAAGATGATGGACAGGGCAGGGGAAGGCACAGAAGAAGGCACGGAGGAAGACCCTGATAGCGGATCACTCCCCGCTGCCGAGGCTGCCTTGTGGAGGAGTGGCCAGGACCAGTTGCGGTGGGCATGAGAGAAGCGGGCTGGAGATGGCACACGAGCTGACTGCGGGGAAAAGGCTGGCAAAGAAGAGACAGGGCGGTCAAGATGACGCGCAGTATCCATGGAGGGCCGTTGCAAAGTCGTGAGCTCAAAGTCTGTGTGCATACTTAGGGTTTGGCGAGGGGAGATGTGGATGCGTATAAGTGGGTGAAGAGGGCCAGAGCGAGGGTAAAAAAAGCTCACGATGGAGCAATACAATACGCAAAGGGGAAAAAAGAAGAAGTGGCAGAGAAAGGGAAAGACAGGATCAGAATAAGAGAAGAAGATGGAGAAAGAAAGAGCGAATAAAAGGAAGCCACAGTGACTCTAAGAATTACACATAAAGTCACTCGCTCCTAATTTTGTCTTCCTTTTTGGAGTCGGGCTAAGTACGAGATCGACGTATGCTACTTGCCTGTGTGCCTTTGCACTTTGGATTTTTGGGGTTTACTTGTAAATCGGAGAAGCCAGCAGGAATAGAACAGTAAAAGAAGCAGCCAAAGCGGAGTAATGGCTGTTCGCCTTGCCTAGACAGGACAACAGACAGAGACAAACAGAGACGGGCAGAGACAAGGCAGAGACAGATAAAGACAGAGAGAGCTCGAGGCAAGTAAGTGCCACTAGATTTGGCCGCCTCAAGCAGAAGAAGGGAGATGGAAACGTGAGTTGGAGAACAAAGGCTGTCTGTCATTGGCCTGCTAACCCTGGCAGACAAGACAGGAAGGACCAAGGAGCACAGCAGAGAACAATAAGAGGCGCTAGCAGAGCAGAGTAGAGCTAAAACGAAGCTTGGCAAGGAACAAAGCGAAGGAATAGCAAGGAAGAACAATGGAAACAAGCCTCGTACAGAAAGAGGAAGAAGGAGGGAAAAAGAGAAGGAGGCAGAACACCAACACGCAAAAGCTAGCGAGGACAAGAAAGAAAGGAAACGAGCGTGTCGAGAAAAGGGCTCTGGCTTCTTTATTTTCTTCTAATTTAGCGAAGGACGAACGGGCCATTAAAGCCTACTGGTTGTTCTTGCAAGCATTTTCCTCGAGCTTAGCATGATTTCTCCCTGTGCTCACCACGGTAAGACTTTGTCATCTTTTTCTTCTTCCTCTTGCTGCATGGAGAAAAGAAGAGTCCAGGCGGAGTAAGAAATTATCTCAGACGGTTAGACGGCAAGCCTAGGAAATGGAGAAGCTCGGCAAGCGAAGGAGAGGGGGCTGTTACATCGTACTGTGTAGCCCTACTATGTGCCTTCCTTCTGCGCCCAAGTTATAATGCGACATATAGCTGCCCCACCTTTTCTATCATCCGTCGACGACTCGACATTGGACTCGGTGCTGGCAGGGGGATAGCTTTGAGAAACGCCAAGGCAGTTGCTGGATTGAGAGAATTTTGCACTGGCCTCATGACCCTGTTTCTTGATTGGGACGCCGGTTTTTGTATGCGGTAGGTAGCCCTCGTTGCACCTTCCCTGCAGCTCGGGCGCTCTATAGCATAGGCAGATTTGGGGGGGGGGGGTTTGTTGGTTTTTCTTGTGCCTCTTCCTACATCTGGCAGGCCGTCTTTGCCTACACGTCTGGCGCTTCGTCCTGTATGCTCTCCTGTATTTTTTTTTTCATCACTCATTTCCGGTTTTATTCCATATTTCTCTCATCTTTCCATATTAGCCCAGCCTTATTAGTTTCTTCAGTGCTTTGTTCCTTCCGTCTAAGCCTGCCGTTGTGCTACATCCAAACAATGCGACTGCATACAATATTATTGGCCAGACTCAAAGATTGGTCCCACTTTGGAGAACGCGTCTTCTAGCTCCACTTCTCCGCCCTCTTCATTTCTCTCCCTCTATATTCCTCTTTTTCTGATGCTCTCTTCGTCTCTTCCTGTTGCTCCTCCAACCTGCTTGGCCGTTCTTGCTGACCTAAACCCCTATGATTGCGTCCACAAGGCCCCACACCCACGTCACCCACCATCGATCTCTATCCATCCCTCCCCCTGTTGTGGACTTTGGCTGCTGTTACCATCGTGTCTGGCTTTTCCTGCCTCGCTCTTGGCCTGTCTGGTCTACTCCAATTGAGCTCGGAGACCGGCTTGAAAGCCGCGGGTCTGACCCATGCATGAACCAAACTATGAGCCAAGTATAACCCTAACAAAACTCCACTAGATCGAGATGTCCCGTGTCCCCCTCCCCCCTTTCTCCTCCACTACCACATGCCGTTCCTGCGGCAATGCTGATGGAACCTATTAAGCATCACGGTGGAAGCTTTGGGTGATGCCAGGAAAAAAAAAAAAGCCACCATTTTATCTGGTGTAGGGTCTCAGCCCTCTCCACAAATGCGCGAATCGTCTAACATAATTTATTGCTCCGGTCCTTTGCAATATCACACATGGCCTACAGCAACGAATGACTTGATTAGCAAGTGGGGCATATGATTTGCGGTGTGGCCGGCAGAATACATGAATTTTTTTGCCCTTCAACGCATCCTCCCCTCTGCTCACCTTGATAGCTTCCTGCTCCTCTAACTCAATGTCGCCCCGTGCAATCCGGGCTTTCATATCCTCCATAATCTCTGGCCGTCCCCGGCCGTTCACAAAGACTACATAGCGTAGGCCAGGGAACCGCGCTTCGTACTCAGCATTGAGCGCCGCCAGCTGTTGCTTTGTCTCCTCGCTGCCGCTCTGGAGCTTCGCCTGCTCACTGACAGATTGCTTGCTGTCGACCTTGGGTGCTCCGAGACGCGGGTGTGAGCCGAGAATGCGATGCAGGGTGGCCTTGTTTTCCGGCGTGGCATCGGAAGCGAGTCTGTGAATGGCAGCGAAGCAGGCGTCGATGAGCGCGGCGTAGCTTTTGAAGGTCTGAGAGGTTAGCACGGGCTGCATGAGCATGTGTATGGCGGGCGAGGGCTCGAAGAGCGCATCGAGGATAGCGATCTGCTCGGCCTGCGGGAGAGAAGCGATTGTGGCGGGTTCGGGGAGGCGGTAGTCCATTATATGAAATGTGTAAGGGAGAGAGAGTATATGTAGAAGCGAGAAGTGAGTGGCTTGACTGGTGAGTTAGTGGGCGGGAGTCTATGCGTATGCGAGGTTTAAATGTGCGCCACAAAATGTGAGTGTCAATAGGTAAAGATCCAGACCAGAGCAGCTCAAACATCGATGATCTCAACTATGATAAGGTAGGGAGGGTCCCTTTTAGCTTATCTAGTTTATCACGCGCTTACTTACCCTGGGGTCGTGGCTAGGCGGGGTTCGGCCACTTCCGATAAGCTCAGTGTAAACGCGGATTTTGCACGCCTTTCAGATCTTGCCTCTACGATGCTGCGGGATCAGAAGAGTTTCTGTAGAGTTGGCAGACACTGTAACGGGCAGCTCGCAAACTGGTGAAAACCCTCCAGCTTAGCACTTCATCAACAACATATGGTGGGGTGGCTAGTGATAGCAGACCAAAGGTCAAAAGTATACAAACATATCGACTTAGACCAGCACGTGACTCTCAGCCTTTCCCTCAGCCTTGCCATATTTTTTTCCAGCCTCTTGGCTAGGATCGCGACGACAAGGCGCGCTGCTAGCCGGGCAGACAGATACTTTTTTTTTTTTTTTAATTTCTTTTTTTCAACCGAAACATACCACAACTTTCAAGGCAACAATTGCTTTGTCTACGTCTCCGACAGTCATCCAGCGTATTTCAGCACTGACTTGCAGGTTATTTCCCGAGAAGTGGGACTCGCAACTCTGCCGATTGGATTCTTCTTTCCTTCTCGTGGTCTTTTATAGTCTTGTCGCAATGCTGTGCGCAAGTGAGTCGCCCCGTATCTTTCCTAGGCATTGGGCCGTTGAGCCTCATGAAACCTAGACGCTAACAAGTACTAGTCTCCGGCGAGCCCCCCCAGGAGCCAGTCGTCTCGAAAAAGTCTGGCCTGGTCTACGAAAAGCGCCTCATCACAAAATACATTGACGACCATGGCAAGGAGCCTGGAACTGACGACGATCTCTCGGCTGACGATCTGCTGCCCCTCAAGACTGCACTGACTGTGCGGCCGCGGCCACCGACCTTGACTTCCATTCCTGCCTTGCTGGCCACTTTCCAAAATGAGTGGGATGCCTCGGCACTAGAGATTTACAATTTGAGCCAGCAGCTGGACAAAACACGCGAGGAGCTTGCTTCTGCACTGTATCAGAATGATGCGGCTGTGCGCGTCATTGCCCGGCTGACCAAAGAGAGAGACGAGGCGCGTGCTGCGTTATCGGCTATTGTGGTCTCTGGCGGCAGTGGCAGTGGCAGTGACGATCGCATGGCAGTAGACACGGTGACAGAGCTGCCCGAGGATTTGAAGGAGAAGGTGGAGGCATCGCTAGCGCAGTACGTATATATTACTCTTGCTTGGCCCGTCTAGCGTGGCCCCTTTGTTCCATGGGGATACAGCACTAACTAATCATCTTCTCTTCTGTAGACTGTCAAAGTCCCGCAAGAAGCGCCCCATCCCCGAAGGATGGATAACGCCCGAAGCCATTACCTCATTTGAGAAGAAAGCATCGACCGATGTGGGCGTCCCTGACCCCTCAACACTGTCCTTTTCCAGCGGCTATGCTGCCGTTGGCGGCCGGAAAGGCGACGCTGCTATTTACTCGGTGGCGGCCGACAAGGTCGAGAGACAACTGCCTGTTGGTGAGCCAGTGACTGCTTCGGCCTGGTCAGGCTCGAAGTTGATATTTGCAACGGCCAAGGGTAGCGTCAAGGTGTACGACGGCGGTGCTGAAGTTGCTGCGTTTGCAGAGCATGCAGGCCCAGTGACCAGTCTAGCCGTACACCCGTCGGGCGAGCTCCTGGCCTCGGTCGGCGCAGACAAGGCGGTTGTGATTTACGATCTTGCTGGCCTGCGGGCTGTGACGCGGACGTATGCTGATTCTGGTAAGTTTTCTTGCGAAACGACGGGTTGTATGTATCGTGGTTTGGCCCCGTTGCGTGCTCTACTAACAGCCTTCTTCCCCTCGTACAGCGCTCAATGTTTGCGGATTCCACCCTGATGGCCATCTTCTTGCTACGGGCTCGGCCACGGGCGAAATCAAGTTTTACATGACGTCATCTCTTGAGGAAGCCGCAGTCTTTGACCTTGGTGCGCCTCTGCAGGCCCTGGTATTTAGCGAAAACGGCTTCTGGTTCGCTGCCACAGCCAAGGGCACCACCACGGTAACCATCTTTGACCTGCGGAAGGAGGGAGAAGCGGCCAAGGCGAAGGTTCTTGACATTGGCGGGGCTGTGCTTGGCCTGGCGTGGGACTACTCGGCACAGTTCTTGGCCACCACTGGCCCTAACGGCACGACCATCCAGCAGTACTCGAAGAGTGCCAAGAAATGGAGCGAGCCGCTGCGCGTGGCTGTTCCCGGCGTGGCTCTGCAGTGGGGGGAGCAGGCACAGAGCCTGGTTGTTGCGGGCGGTGACGGCGTGGTCTCGGTGGTTGGTGCCTAGGAAGCTTCAACGGACAAGGGACCAGCAGCTGGAGTGGGAGTGGGAGGCAGCGAGAGACAGGGGCACGCCGCGGACGCGGCAGCAGACGGGGCGGCGGATGCCGATACCGACATGACGGAGGCTGGCGCGAAGAAGCCTGTAGGGCGGAGAGGCGGCGGCCGTAGGGGGGCGAGGAAGTAGACAGGCCAAAGCACGGCACGGCCGGAGCTTGGCACAGCCGGAGCTTGGCACAGCTGTAGCAATGGTAGCGGCAGCGGCAATAACATCAACGACAAGAACGATAAGAACAACAACACAACACAATACAATACAACACAACACAACACAACACAACACAACACAACACAACACAACACAATACACCACAACACAACAGCACGCACTGGTTATTTCTTCTGGCCTGGGTAGATTGATCATGTATACATGGACGTTTCCAAATGACGGACGCAGCCGGTGCCCGGTGCCCCTTTCTGTGTGCACGTGCAGGGCGAGTATGGAGGCCGGCCGTCGAAATAACGGAAGAAAATGGAAAGAGCGACAAGGCTGTATGAGTGCAAGAGATTTTGACTAGGTAGATCAGGTAGTTGCAAAAGCTACAAAGAGAGTCATTGCCCTCGTTCCAGCACTTGCATGTTTTGAAATTCTGACTAAACATTCTGACTATGAATCTTCGTGGCTGGTTGTGAAGCACTGAAAATTTCTTCCCCTTTGATTATCTTGCTCCAGGTTTTTGGTGGCGCTTTTATTTTCCGCAGCGTGCTCTTGGTCTCTATCTATCTTTGTTTTGCCTTCTTCGTCCCTTCGTTTTGTTCCCTTCCTCGGATTTTTTTTTTCAATTTTCTTTTTTTAATTCTTGTATTTTTTCCCCCAGCTTAGGATTTGATATCCTTAAGTTTTAGCCCTGCCCTGTCTTTCTTTATTCTTGTCTTTTCGCCTTTATCCTATTTCTCTATTGCTAGCCAGCCAAAAAAAAATACTGCCCTTTAAACTTCAACCTATCTTTCTTCTTCTTTTTTCATGTCGTTTCTCTCTTGCAATCTGCATCGTGGCAACTCGCTAGCCAATCGTCAACCGCTCATGATCTTCTCCTTCCGAAAATCGCTCGCCGAATGAACCTATGCTCCCCCACCCACACCATTTCTTCCCTCCTTCCCCCCACCTCCTC